>JAULBZ010004172.1:0-15147 GCA_032360805.1 Neoturris breviconis | reverse complement strand
TCAGCCAACTTGGCTGAAAATATTCTGAAAAATCTCTCCTCCACAGCGATGACCGGCTGTTATTTCGAGCCCTGGGGTTATTGATAGGATATTTATTAAAGCAAAAAGCCTGGAAACGACAATGATGTTGTAATGAACCAATCAAAACGTTTGTGGAAGATATTCTATAGTGTATTCCATACCCTCTGCTAAGGTTGGTAAAGCAATCTCTCCACCTGGATAACCCAGATTCGATTTGAACCACCATCGAGACGATAATACTTTACTTTAATTTACACGCTCAACGTTTATTATTAAGTCTCAAAGATTTTAAAAGATTTTCGTAAATATTCAGTGTTCGAAATAATCATGGTGGATGAGGGATTTTTAAGCATTGCTTCAGGCTAAGTAGCTCATACTCATCTAACTTCTCCGCAGTGATTATTTTACTCTTATTTCGAACACGTAAAAAAAACAATGTGGCAAATAGGATTAATTTTCCCTTAGCAACCGAAAGACCATTAATTTTCCCTTAACAACCAATACAATGGAAGTTTAAAAATAAGGACATTAGAAAACTTGAGATGAATAGTACAGAGCATTGGAGTCAATCTTCATTTGATTGGTTTGAAAATCTGTTTCAACCAATCAATTTCCATAGAATTGACACTTTGATGTATAACTTACCGTAATAGCACAACCTTTCCATATTCATCTAACTTCTGCATTAATTCGTTAAGATCAACTTCGACGTCATCATTAATGATGTCCTCACATTGAAACTCAATGATAACTGTAGGGTCGGCAGGTCCATAGGAGCGTAATACGTCATCGTGTACGTTCGTGAGTTTAGTCATATCTGATTGTTCAACTTCTATATCAATACTTGCTATAACAGGTCTAAATGAAGAGTACCAAGTGAAAAGCTTGTAATTGATTGGTTGTATTGTAACAAAAAACCAATCAATAACAAGATAGTTCCGTTTCTGAGATTTTAGCAAACACTATTGATATAATAAAAAAAGGTAAAAGTTCCAAGTAGTCGAATCCCTGGTCCAAGTAGTCGAATCCCTGGTCCAAGTAGTCGAATCCCTGGTCCAAGTAGTCGAATCCCTGGTCCAAGTAGTTGAATCCCTGGTCCAAGTAGATGAATCCCTGGTTCAAGTAGATGAATCCCTGGTCCAAGTAGTCGAATCCCTGATCCAAGTAGTCGAATCTCTGATCCAAGTAGTCGAATCCATGGTCCAAGTAGTCGAATCCATGGTCCAAGTAGTCGAATCCCTGGTCCAAGTAGTTGAATCCCTGGTCCAAGAGCGTATTAAAAATATTCCATTTCTTTTTTTAAACCCCCCTTGTTTGCGTCAACAATAGCAATTCGCTAGACTGGAAGAGGCGCTTATAATACCACATAGATAAGGTAGCGCAACGTTCAAACTTTTGCAAAAAATCGCTTGTTTACAGTGAGCATTGAGAGAATGGCCTGCCAACGAACATATTTTAAAACCTGTTCAAAGTCAGCAAAACAACGTTAGAACAACGTTCACAGAGCGTTGTGGTAATGTTATTTTTCTGACTTTGAACAGGTTTTACGATTGTAATTTCTATGCCAGACGCCACAGTAAGGTTTACCTATGATCCGATGTTTTGAGTTCAGCTCTCCCGTAGTAAACTATTGTCCCTGGATTAAATTGAACTTCTGGCCTTGCAGCTTTTAATTCTTCACGCCATTCAGGAGGCATATCTGCAAGAAGAAGATTAGTTCACTCCTTTATAAACAATCACATTTTTATAAAATAGTGCTGAGTCGACGATTTTTTCAATAGATTGAATTGTTAAGGTTGATTCCCAAGAGAAAAAGTGGCAGAGAAAGCGAAAATAAGACATTCCATTGGTAGAAATTGAGGTCACACAAGTTATTCGCCTTGTGGAAATCAACCTTTACAAAGGAACCAATTATAAGTTCAATGATTCAACTCCGCGGTTAAATGTTCGCAGAACTTATAAAATAGATCTGGTCACGTGACTTTAGTAAAAGTTTATGGATAATCTCAAAAACGGATCATCTCAAAACTTCGTTCAAAAAACAACTTTTTTTGGCGAGTGTAAAGAACTAAATCGTTGTGGTCACCTTCAACAAAAAGAAGAAGAGGAGGAAGACCAAATACCCTTCAAGATATCATCCGTCTAGAAATTGGATTACAAGGTCATCGTTTCGTTTCTATTTTGAGACATAGAGAACAATGGAGGAATATTGTTATTTTACCACCACTGCCAAGTGGACAATAACCTGCTCAAAGTCCGCAATAAAGACGCTAGAACAACTTCTTCCTTGTTTTAGCGTTTTTAGAGCGGACTTTGAACAAGTTTTACTTCACTGGGTAATGGTGAATGACAAAAGTAAAAAAGTGAGCAAATTTGACTAATTTCAGCAAAAGAACTCCGCAGAATGGTGTTATGGCAATGAGCTTGCAATGTATTGGTTTCTTCAATGCGAAGAAACCAATCCATTGCAAGATCGCTGTCTCAGTACTCTTCTTTGTAGATTTTATTTTCACTAACCATCTTCATCTTCATCTTCGTCTTCTTCTTTATTTTTCTTCCTTCTCCATAACACACGATCAGTCCAAGCAGGTGTACGCAATTTCTCACTTGTATCGTAGTCATCAGAAAATAAATCATATTTATAAGTAGGAGGGAAATTGATGGAACCTTCTTGAAAGTCATAAAAGACCTACGATAGAGATAATAATAGTAAACAATGCTGCAAAAAAAGAGAATATATAATCACTGCGCAGGAGGGTTTCAAGCTTTGTGGTAATTAAAACGCTCTTCTGCGGAGTAATTATTCGCTCTACAAGTCTACAAGTGTTGCGAGAGCAAAATAATGTTTCATTTGTATTTCAATTTATCAATTTTAGCTTGATTTCAGACATTCCATTGGTAGCAACTAACATCACGCATCATGTGACGACGATTTCTAGCAATGAAATGTTTTCTTTTGGCTTTGTTTCGATGAAATTTTTAACTCAACATTTTCCACTTAAAGTCGCATAATCACCCTACTTTGTCAAAATTCTAAAATCTATATCAAGTTCACTATTGGCAATTGCTGATCATACCCTGAAAACTTTAGTATTTATAAATAACACGAAGTGGGTCTAATAAGCAATTATTTTATCAAAAACTAGCCACAACTTCATGTAATCATGCAGAAAAGCGATAAAGTTTGGCCAAACAATATGGCTGCCACACAGTTAGCATAAAAAAATACAAAGCTTTTTCAGAATGTGTTACTGACATTACAAGCTTTCATGTTATCTATTTGGAATTTTGACCAAGATAGAGTGATTATGTGACTTTAACACGTTTTATTTACCTTTGATTGAGCCTTTTGTTGTAGTAACTGATCGTTTCCTAATAATGAAGGCCAATCTTTCTCTTTGACAAGTTCTTTTACTTCGGCATTTGGTAAATCAATTCGATAGTTAAAATCACCACACCAAAATACATAGTCATGTGAAGATAAGCATGAGCCCTGAAATAAAAATTGTGCATCAAATAAACACTGTGAATGAGTGCATTTTGAACATAGTGCCAGGCTTTGTAGCCTGGAGTGATGCTAAAAATCACTTCTCCACAGTGATTATTTGTTCTTACTTTAAGCACACAATTGAAAATCAGATATCGTTTTCTATATAGCAGCATATAATGTCGATTCCACTATGTAAATAATTATCTGTAAAAGCTAACATTTCTTTGGTAGGACTTGACGTCACAGTATGATCCGATGTCGCCATATGACTTTTTGGGAGGGAGTATATTCTGATTGTATGGGATTGATTGTTTCGTACATGATTCTCATAAATAATAGTATATTATTGAAACAATCTATTTGTTTTTCTTGAAAAGCTGTATGTTACATGGCAGTCATTTTTTCCTTCACAGAAACACATGAATTCTCGGAAAATCAGTATAACGTTTGGAGATTTGAGCCTAAGTATAATGGCCGAATACCACCTGCGGAGGAGTGTTTTTTAAGTGCTTTCAGCTTTAAAACTGAAACAAATATACTCAAAAACACTCCTCCACAGGTGATATCAGACAGTTACATACAGACTTGAGTGTTGACATGTATTCATATCTTCAATAGTCGAAATAAGTGTAAATAACCCCTGTGGAGGAGTATATAGAAATCATGCTCAAATGTCACTCCTCTGCAGTGATTATTTACTGTTATTTGAACCGCTACATACCATAGGGAAGATCATTCTTTTAGAAATATCGTGATAATTGTTATTTCTTTCCACAACATTCCCTTGTCCAGCAGCAAAATGTCCACATAGAAAACACAGTGAAGTAGAATGCAATAACATTCGAATACCAACAGCTCCTTTGTTACCAGCTTTCCCTTTCAATCCAGTTTTGATCGGACAAACTGCAACATCTCTACAAAACACAAACAAATGACTGTTAGAACTATCAAATACAAAAGTGTTGCCTGAAAGGTTGATTTACACTAGGTAAAAAAAATCCAAAAAGAAGACATTCCGTTGATAGAAGTGTTGCCTGAAAGGTTGATTTACACTAGGTAAAAAATTTCCGAAAGAAGACAGAATTGTGACATTATCACATGTACAGGAATATATTTGAGTATACATTTTAGCTACAGGACTGAAAACTAAATCAAAAATCCTTCCCCACAACTGATGTCTAACAGATACCTTCGACCTCAATGGTAACAAAGGCACATCCAAAATTGACAGCACAACTGTACTCAAAGAAAAACAAATATAAATCAAAGGTGCGGTATTGAAAGTAGCCCATCAAACCAAGTGAAAGTTAAAATAAATATGATTTGCATACACACATTATACATTGTTTGGAATATCTCTTTATTAAGATGGTAGAGTTTCAGTTCAAATAGACAATTGGAACACAATATTCAAGGTAAATTATTTCAGGTCACTGTGGAGGAGAGTAGTGAATTTTATATCAAGGATAAATAAACACTCAAATTTTACATGGCACTAGGATTTCATGTCCTTATTAGGTTGGTAAAGTTTCAGGTCAAATAAACAATTGGAACACCTTTATCAAGGTAAAATTATGTCAAGTCACTGTGGAGAACAGTAGTGAAATTTTATATCATAGTCTTAAGCAATGCTGAAAAGTCACTACCCCACAGTGGATATAAATTTGATTGGATACACACATTATATATACTTCATAGCATTATGTATAAACTAAATAATAAAATCTAATTAAAGCTTCTAAAATATATCATTGTGCTGGATAGGAATTGGATATACACATTATTATGATATACGCTAAATAATATAATTTAATTTTAAAAAATATATTATTGTGTTGTTATGCTCTGTGGGACTATTAAAGATAAGTAAATTAAACATGATATTTACAGTGTGACTCAAGGCAATTTAGGCGTCCTTTGATGACCGCAGGGCTAGTTCATGTCCCTTAATGATGTGATATTTTTTGAGTTGCTAACATGTGTTATATTAAATATCCCTCGAGGTCACAAAATCTGTAAAGCGTAAAAACAAAATGAGCAATCCATCCATGTATAATACGTCTGACCCGATTTGAATATAGTGCTGTGACAGCAAAATGACGTCATATTGGCAAAAATAAAATGTGCCAAAAAATTTGATGGAATTTTTCCCATGAGTTCCTAGAATAATACTTAATCACCTAATCACCTTTTTATAACTGAAAATCCTCCTTAATTGACTTGAGAATATATGACCATAGTAAAAAAATAAAGTAAAGGTGGTTGTCATCATCTGTTATTAAAATTAAGAAGAAATAAAGAATAATGAAATAAAAGATTTATTCTCTTATTAACCCTATTCGGGCCGGTCATATTTTTTCATAAGTTTTGAACAAACCGCTTATATGACTAGACATTTTAGGATTTTTCATACAATTTATCTAGGATCGTTTTGAAAACAAGATTTTCAGGTAACTAAGGATAATTCCCCCCTAGCAATCATATTTTTAATAGGTGGTAAAAAAATATTTTCAAAATTTTATTTTCAAAAATAAATTTTGTTCTTCTTATTTTTGCCTGAAAAACGTTTTGGTATATATAGCTACTTTTGTCAAAAAAATTTGTTTTACCTAAATTTTGCTTTTGCACCACCTGATTTCCAATAACTATGCTAAAATGTTAATTATGCGTTGACCTAACTTTCTGAAAAGTTTTAACAATGATTTGTTTTATCAGAGGTTTTGGAGAGGGCTATCCACCCCCACGGCATTACAGAGCCCCCGAAAGGCCCAGCCTGAATAGGGTTAAGGATTAATTAATTTGAGTTGGGAGTAACTAATGTTATTAAAATCAACATACAATTTATTATTCTATTTAAGAAATCTTCCCCTGTTGAATTGTGTATTGTCATTATATTACTAATTTGAATTTTTAGTAATTAATGTTATAAAAATTTATACTAGTGATAGTAATTAAATGTTTTATGGCCCAAAAGTGAATACACATTAATATTTATTTCAAAATTGAGGAAGGAAGCTTACCAAAATCAAAATGGAGACTTCAATTCCTAAAAATCTAAAAATTATTTTTTATACAAAATATCACTTATCATCTGAAAAAAATTCATGAAGAAGCTTCTCCAACATAAAAAATGTCTGCCAAAAAAGGTAAAGTCTTATAGAAAATTAAAATGTCAAACACTTTCTAAGTTCAGATGTGATTCTGGTCAAATCCTTATAAACTGAATTCAAAAAAATCAAGTCCACAGAAATCATGACAAAATCATATTGACAAAATCGTGACAAAATCATTTTGATGAATGTGGTCAAGTCTCATAGAAAAAATATTTCTCAAATTTTTATTAAGTCCAAATGTGACTCTGGTCAGATCCTTATAAACTGAATTCAAAAAAATTATAAATCAACAAGAATCATGAGAAAATCATGAAAAAATTATTTTGGTGAAAGTAAATCAAATTTGGGAAAGTCTCTTTTGAAGAAATCCCTTTTTCCCCGATACTCGGTCCCGAGTTAACAAAATTAAAAAACATTCCGCCAGCAGTCTCGTAATATTGTCTAGAATGCCATAACCAAATTTCAGGATGGTACCACGCCTTTTCGGTCCTTTTTAGATCCTTTTTGCCCGAAACTTGTGACCGAGTAGAAGAAGTCAAAATAATATTTTGTTAGCCCTTTTAGAATATCGCCACAAATGCTGGTACCAGATTTTAAAATGCTAGCACTTCGGGAACATGGTCTATAAAGAAAAACGAGCCGCTGCCGCGAAGTGATAGTAATAGCCCATCCAAACTTTGTTTGGTGGGCTAAAAACAGATGTAAAGAAATGGGTGTTGTTCTCTAACGAAAACAAATAAATAACCATACCTTACGAAAGGGGCATGTTGTACTCGAACAAAAACAAATAAGCAAACACCAACAAGTTGTTCAGCAGTTACCAGAACGTAAGGATGATCACGTGATATAATCTGTTGTAACTTTGAACCCCATTCTTTCTTCTGCATAGAGCTACAAAAACAGGAGAACATTGCATGTGCATTGATCAAAGTAGGTTCAGATAACTTAGTAAGGTTTAAACTCGCAACACACTTCGATCATGCTGGATGCAGAACGAGCGCCCTAACCTATCGTGTAATAAAACGTAATAAGTTAGGGGAATGAGAATTTGTTTATTCACATGGTGAAATGTATTATAGAAAAGGGTGCTGGTTCTCTTGTCAGCATGATCAGAATGTGGTGTGAATTCAAACGACACTAAGTTATAACTCATGCAAACTTTCTATGTGGAATCAGAGTGTCGCTAGAGCCACAATCAAAGATACTGTAGACAAAGTGAAATTTGCAAAAATTAGAGAAAGTCTATAATTTAGATTAACAAGACAAATAGCGCAAAAATTCGATTTTGTTCCAAAAGCCTGGGTACTAGGCTGCTGGGAACAACAGAATTTGTCAAGTTCACAAAATGTGCTAAGATTCTAAATCTTAGTATTAAGTCTACTCGAAATACCTCCGAGATATTGTGATTCTTTGCCCTTATTTCGAACGTTGGATGTCTGACAGTCATTATTATTCAGGATTTTAATTAAACATAATATTCGACTACTTATGATATGTCCCTTTAGCAAAATGATGTCAGATGCTAAGGGTTCCATGAGTAAAATAATGAGATATGTCCCTTGAGCAAAATAATGTGAGATGCTAAGGGTTGCATGAGTAAAATGACGAGATATGTCCCTTGAGCAAAATGATGTGAGATGCTAAAGGGTTCCATGAGTAAAATGATGAGATTACCTTGTTGACAATATATTACTGGTATTCAAATCGACAAGTTCTTCAAAACCAATCGCAAAAATGTCAGTTGGTTTTACAAATTCCTCTTCAGTATCAGCGATTCCTTCCGGAAACAGTTTACTATAATCTAATAACCAATCATGCATTGATTGATGTTTGTACGCTATACTACGGAAATGCTTCCCACCATTTACATTCCATGTTCCAATGGAAACACGAATATCATGGTCAGTTGTAAAATCATCCGAACGAGAACATAGATCTCGAAGTATTGTTGGAGAAACTAAAATAATAAGAATAAGAATGTAAACAAGAGCAAAAACAAAATTTGATTACATTTGTCTAGATATTGAAATGACATAGTTCATCGTGTTTTATAAATAATTTTAACCATTATCTAGTAAATAAACAAGTTAATTTTTAGTGAATTTTTATTTAGTAGAGTGGTCCAAATGAGCTTGAAGCTATGCCTAAACATCCCTCCTTCGCAATGACTATTTTATTGTATTTCAACCACTGAGCAGAAGCAACATTAAGCACTTGAAACATTATATAACCAAGCATGGTTATAACTGCTGGACATCACCTGTGGAGGAGTGTTTGAGTAGAGTTAAGGTATATAAAGGCTTGGATTTGTCAATTCTTGGGAAAAATCAGTTTTGAAATAAGAACAAGTAATCACTGCAGAAGAGGAATTTTTGGGCATTGCCTGAAACTGCAATCGATCATTTCTTGTTTCAAAATACTGAATCTAATTCACTCACCATGTAAGAAAGATCTTCCCAGCAATGCTCGAGCTCGTTCACCAATATCACCAACAAAAATATTACCTAATAGTAATATATCGATAGCTTCTTGTTTACTTCCATCAAAAAAGTTGTTACGTATTGTCCGTTTTACTGACACAGCGCCATCATGTAATTTGCTTATTATCTAAAAGAAAATTTTAATTGCCACAATTGCACAATAATAACACCATTGAGTGAAATGCAGGATTTCCCAGCCGACAAAAACCCGTTTAAAGTCAGCAAAATAAATTTTTTCTGACTTTGAGCAGGTTTTTGCCGGCTGGCTTATAGTAGCACGAATATCAAAATACAAAGAAAGCAGACTTAGCAAGCCCGGTACTCCATGCTACATTTAAAGCAAGAAATCGAAACTTTTTGCGCATCATATTGATTTATTAGAATGGCAGACCTACTTATAGGAAAGCAGCAATGACAGATTGACAGGAGGTAGCTGAGGTAGAACAACTCAGAGATTTCTTGATGGGGATGTCCTTTTACAATAAACTGTCAGACTGTTCCTGACACAACTAAGTACTCTCTCCAATAACCCATATTCAACGTTGTTCTAGAGTCTTTACTACTGATTTAGAACAGGTTTTTACTCAGTGGGTTATTTATTATTTTGAGACTTAATACTGACCGTTCCTTTCACACCAGCATCCATAGCTCCTGTTCCTGAATAAATTCTACTAATATGATCGCCATTTAGTTGCCATAAAGTTTTATACGCTTCAAAAAATCTTGAAATTGACTGTTTATCACTCACACCAATACTTTCTAGTTGCCTTGGAAGTAGCTAAATAAGAAATTATTCAAAACATAAAGATTGATTGATTTCCATTAGGTGGAAAATTCTGTGCGCAAGCCAAATGACTCCTTCATAGTTGAGGTCCGACAGTTATTTAAAGGAACCATCCCTAAAATTCGTTTTAAAAAGCAGATGTTTTAACAGCTTTAAAGAAGTCAAAATTAATAAATTTGAGAAAAAATAATCTATGATGAAGAGTGTTAAGTCAAGGAGCTTGATAGTCCCTAACTAACAACAAATATCTGCTCAACCATAGGCGGCTCAACAGAACAGTCTCAAAATTTAAAATGGCATAGCAGCTAAAGGAACAAAAGATATTTACAACACAGAAATCAGCCTAGCTAAATAAACAGAGAACCTTTGATATTGCTGCCAATGTAATAACTTACATTTAGTCCAAGCTCTGTTTGAACGGCATTAGTACGGTCCAAACAATCAATACAATTTGTTCGAATCGTACCAACTTGCAAGCTCACCACATCTTCTTTAACAATTGTAAAGAATTTAAAGTTTTCAATCGAAGGTTTTGCTTTATCCATCAGCAACTTTACATTTTCACTTTTACCTCCACCACAATGTTGATGATAGTCAAATGCAATCATATGTGTATCAAAATTGTGACTTGAATCCTTTAGATGATCGCGGTACGCTGCACTTAATATTGCTTCCCCTTCTTTACGACCCAACAGGTTGATTAACAATTGATAACCATACAAGTGCTTCAAACTGGATATATGTCTAACATAAAAACGGATACAGTGATCAAAATAAGAGTAAATCATCCCTGTGGAAGAATGATTTCTCATCCACAGTGGCTATTTTTCTTAATTTAAACACTGGGAAAACGAAAAAGGAACAAAGGCATGTTTAGAATCTCTATCTTAAGGGATTTTTGTAGAAGAGAGGAATGGTCAGTGTATATTATATAGTATTTGGTTGTTTTGAAATACTAATTACTGCAAAATGATATCTAGTAATACCTCTCAAAAGCAGCAGATGATGCTTCGTAACCACGACTCATTCTCACTCTATGGGAACCAACCTATAAGTAAACAAATAGGATTTAATGTAAAACGAAATACATTTATAAATAATTTTCAGAGCTATAAGGTACTACGTCAATGAACAGTGTCTGTTTATTTGAGGACAACCTTAAACAATATTAAATAATTTTGACAGGAAAACTCTTAGACAATACCTGAACACCAGGTTGTTCCCAGAACAATGGTACAGAACCCCTTGTTTGGACAAATGAAGTTGAAACATCATCAAGTGCTATCAGCTAAAATATAATGCAGTCGGTTAAAAATAAAAATAAAATGAATGAACAATATTCACTGTGGAGGAGTGACTTTCCTGGAGATATGGTCAAAAATGCCTTCTCCACAGCAATTATGTGCTCTTCTTTGGAGCACTGATAATAATGGTCCGAGATGGCTCTGTATACCATGCCAGAATTTAACTGCCAGACTGAGATTTAAGCATAGTTTTCTTCTTCAGACCTAAAATCTCTACTCAACACTCTTTCTCAGAAGGAAGTCCAGCATTTATATTCAGGCTCGTATACAGACAGAGTGTTTATCCAGGACCAAATGTGAAAGTAATAACAAAGCACAAAGAAGATGCTATTTGATGTAATCAATAAGATATTAGAAATATTAACATTACAACAGGAAATGTCACAGAACTATAAAATGTGTCTACAGTATTATGGTCAATTTCTTTCATCAATCTGATCAATTTTAATCAAACTTGAATAATCCTTACTTTCTTGTGATGAACGAATTGTCAGTTTTAGCTTGAATCAATCCGGAGTAATATATACAAATTATATATATACATGCAATATGGCTTCCTCTAGCCTGGGAAGGTTATTGTGCAAAACGGAATCAGTCTTTCGTGCTTCGCTTGTTACAGACAAAATGTTTTAGTATGAGAGGTACAGAGTTTGAATAAATGAGTTTTCCAAGATGGCTACCATCAATAAGAAACGGAGAACTAAATCTGAGATTGATCAATCTCATTACTCTACCTCTGCGGTAGGATTGCACTAGCTCCGATTAATCTAATCATTCACATTCAGATGAATGAAATAGAGAATAATGATAAATCTGGGTTGATCAAAAGAAATTGACCCTTAGTAGTACTAAAGTAAAAGCTATAAGTATTTCAACATTTTCAAAAAATGGTATTGCGAAGAATTGTCAATAAATCTGCAATTGATTGGTTTCTTTAGTTCAATCAAACCAATAAATAAAAGATCGTTCACTTAGTAAATCTTAGTACATCTACCTGTTCAGTTTCAACAAAATTAGCAACATGTCCATCATCATTTGTACCACGAACATTAAATCTTGTTCCAGCTCGTTCACAACTTAATCGTGATATTAAACAAGCTTTTGCTTGTTGTGCACCAACATAAATCGTTCTTATTTCAACACCACCGCACATCATTTTTACAAACCAATCATCACCTTCTATATCATATCGTTTATAATGATTAAACATTCCATAGTTCCTATGTTGACATAAAATTAAACAGTTCAAATTCAGCTAATCATCCCTGTGGAAGAGGGATTTTTGAGCATTGCTTCATGCTTTCTGGCATAAATCAATGCCCAAAAATTGCTCATCCACAGAGGCTATTTTTCTTAATTTGAACACTGGGAAAACAAAAACGGAACAAAGGCATGTTTAGAATCTCTATCTTAAGGGATATTTGTAGAAGAGAGGAATGGTTGACATAAAATTTAGCAGTTCAAATTCAGCTATGGTCAATAATCACTTCTCCCTAGTGATTATCTACTCTTACCTTGACCACTAATTATAAGATTACAGCAACTGTTTGGAGGAGAAGCCCAAATCAATGCTTAAATATCACTCCCACACAGTGTTTTTTTCGTAATCAATATCAAAATATCGCCAACTAATCTACCCTTCATTTTGATACAAAAAAGACATAGGAAAAAGTATTGAATTGGGTACGCCTCACATCAGTAAATTTAATTAAAATAAAGATTATCCAGGAGATGATTCTTTAAAATGTCATGCATTAAAATAACTCATGGGAGAGACAAGTAGCACATAAAAACTAACCAGAAAAATCTTCCGTCCGCCTTTTCTTTCATTTCTTGTTTCTGTGACGAAAGATTGAATACAAATGGTTTTGTATCTTCTGAAAGATGAACTGAGAAATAGAAACAGCCAGACATGATTAACTTTTGTACATCATTAATACGAGCGTCAACATCGTTTGCTTGTTGTAAAGCAACATATGAACAATTCGTTATCCTATATATCTCGGTACCCGCTATCTTACCAATCGAAGTGCAACCAGTAACAAAGAAGAGATATAGAAGAGAAAGATGTTCACCTAAATAAAAATCGATAAAATTTAGCAAATTGCTGCATAATTCACAAACAAAATTAACACAAAATGATACAGAATTATGATGAAAATAATAGTGAAATTAGCGGGAAGTTGTGGCAAAGGTGGGTTCTAAGCCGCACTTAGGTTGGTTTCTATTTTATCTACCCACACAATAGGATCAAAAAGAATAGCATAGCCCGTCCTCGGCACAAAATCCATGAAGCCATATAAATGCCCGGTTTAGGTGGTGGATGGTGCTGCCATTTATTTGTTCATAGTTCATTTTCAACAGTGTTTGAAATAAGAACTAATATTTACTGTGGAGGAGGGAGTTTTAAGCATATCACTCCTCCATAGTGATTATTTGCACTTTTTTCAGACGCTGAAATGCAGTAACATTGTGATGAAAATGACATAACTAAGCTTGTCGACCAAAGTGAGGCCTCCTTGTTCGTTACCGACAATCACCAGAGAAGGGAAGCTGCCACACTTCTTTTCCAAATCAAATTGACCCTGTGTTATTCCAAGAAGCTAGTACTTATTTTTACTAATGAAAGGATGGAAGGCTGTGTGAATTATTGCACCTCCATCAAGTAATTTTTACCGGGATCTACTGACGTTGGAACATAATTATTAACCATTATTCTACTAAGGTAGCAGCCTTTAGGTCCCCTAAATGATTTTACTCTAAACAAGCTTGTAATTGATTGGTTTCTTCGGGATGAGGAAACCAATCAAATGCAAGATCGTTTAGGGTGAAACTGATTTAGTAGTCCATATAAAGTTATATAGCAAATTTATATTTATACAATAGTTAAAACAAGGGCAAATAATCACTGTGGAGGAGTAATTTTTGAACATAGCTAAGCTCAAACATTCCTCCTCCACACAATGGTTATTATTCTTATTTCAGCTACTGTGGTATACACACCAATATGAAACTGAAGTACTCCTAAGCATGCATAAGCTTCTACAACTTTTTGATATGACTTTCGGATGATATCAACCTCATCTGAATCTAAATAAAAATATATAACAATATCATGTTTAAAACAGAAGGATAATATAGACATTTTAAAATATTGTACCATGAAAGAATGCATAATATCAGTTGTTTTTATCTCTGTATATAAAATGTGTGCAGTAGTTGAAATAAGAGCAAAATATTCACTGTGGAGGAGTGATTTCTGAGAATGGAGCTATGCTAAAAAAATCCAACCTCCACAGTAATTATTTGTCCTTATTCCGACCAATGGTGTATTATGTATGACAATCACAATCTGCATACTAAGGTATTTGCAACTGTATATGTTTCTTCATAATGGGTGTGGTAAGAGATTCAATACAGAGAACAACTAGAAGAACCAAGGACATTTTATAGAAAGGTTGATATAAGTGAATACTGTGGAGGAGTACAAAAGCTATGCAAAAATAGTGATCATTACGGGTCCTAATATTTTAAATTTAGTACTGAAATATACTATGGCTCAATTTTTTGATAAAAGATTAACCAATCAACTACAAGTTATTTTAAATAACACCCTTCATCACAGCGTACTCTACTCACCAAGAACTGTTGCAAACCCATCTTCAAGTAGGAGCACCTCTTTCTTA
Source organism: Neoturris breviconis (assembly GCA_032360805.1). Classification (NCBI taxonomy): domain Eukaryota; kingdom Metazoa; phylum Cnidaria; class Hydrozoa; order Anthoathecata; family Pandeidae; genus Neoturris; species Neoturris breviconis. Next base: position 269 of record JAULBZ010004172.1, on the reverse strand, counting down.
TTACGTTGTTCCAGTAACACAGATTTCTTAACTGCAACATTTTTCAGTGAACAGACAAGTTGCTTTCCAATAGCCATTCTCTTTTTATAAGATCTTCATCATCACATGCATGGCTTATTCATAGAAGGAATTTTCCATATGTATTTTGTATTTACTTTCCTAAGATCAAAATAATGCAAGCTTCAGATCGATACAATAACAGGACTCGAAATAACAGCCGGTCATCACTGTGGAGGAGAGATTTTTCAGAATATTTTCAGCCAACTTGG
>JAULBZ010004171.1:0-15150 GCA_032360805.1 Neoturris breviconis | reverse complement strand
GCCTTACTTTTCCGAAAACCCCTTTATGACAGTCTGACACGCATTGAAAGCGAGATTGTTCACGCATGGATGCGTCTTGTTAAGAATGGTTTATCAACTATTACACAATAAAAAGCCGTTGTAATGCCAAAGTAATACTTCAAGATATCTACCCAATCATTCTATGACCCAATAGAGCTAGAATTGAAAAAAGAGAACAAAGGAAATGAAGCAGCTACCTTTTTAGATATTAAAATTGAAATCAAGGATAAGAAATTTGTAACCAAACGTGCAGATAAAAATAATACTCGTAAAGTTTTTTGCAAGATTGTTGTAAGACACTAGCATGTCTTTGAAAAATATCATGTGACAAGCCAGCATTTAATGACTCTTACAAAATAAGAATGTGAAACAATTGATCTTATTTGAAAATATGAAATTTTGCAGGAAAGACATAATTTGTTGTTAGGAAACGGACTGTCACTCCTGATGATAAGTTATGTCTTGGGCTTAACGCACCCACCATCCTGAGTTAACACAGCAGAGGGGGTTGATATTTTTCTTCATCTTCGGGGTTTAGTGTTCCCGCTAATAACTTGAACTAATATAGATTTGTCCCATTTTTTTAATTTATTTTTTATTTTTTTTATTTTTAAAGACTTAATAAAATTACCAGCGTTAGTTGTAGTTAGCTACTACTGCTTGTGGAGCCTGTGCGCACATCAAAGTTTGGAATCCTCAAAACCCTGTACAGGTAATTAGCTGATGATACACTTGTTGTATGTCATGTATTGCGCTTATCATGTTTTTTATTATTTTTTATTTTATTATTATTTTATTTATGATTGTTAGCTATAAAGTATGTGCCAAGCGTAATTTCATGGATAGCAACATGGAATGAGGATGTATGACTGTAGCGGGTCCTACTAGGATGTTAAAGTGTAGTTTCATGGATAGCAACATGAAATAAGGGTGTAGGACTGTAGTGGGTATTACTAGGGAAAGAGATTTATACCATTACAATATCAAATAGATTCTTCCGAGGAAAAGTATGGTTGGTAATCACGGCTAGTAACTTGCTTAAAAATAAAAAATAAATCATTTGAGTAGGTGAACTATTACGAAGGAAATTCACCAACTCAGTCAATGCTCCCTTGCAAGAGCTTTTAATTGTAAAACTGTTCTCGTATTCATTGAATTTACTTTTATTCTAGATTTTATAAGTCAAAATCATCTCTTTTAAATTTCGTATCTGTTTTATTACTTTTTTGTAATTTATGCTTTGAGTGATAAAATCAATCATCAGAGGCCATTGCTGGAAGACACGCACACAAACAATCGTTTAAATTGTCTGTATATTCACATGATAAATTCAAAAGTTTAATATCTCCGAGTTCTCGATTCAACAGTTGAATATCTCCGAGTTCGCGAACAAATGATTCACATATATCACTATTAGACTGAATAGCGCCGGGGTCAGCTTTAAGCATCTCACAAAGTTTACGGATAATGAATGTTTAAAAATCCGGATGTGAATAATGTTGACATAATTGATGGTTTCAAATTATAAATCATTACGTAATCACATAAAAAAATGCTGATCAAAGCAACTGTCCGCTTTACGGGCGCCTGTATTCCAACCATCAAATATAATACAAATTTCAATCCATTTTGATTTTAATTTTTCTTAAACAATTTTCGTTATTCTATCGTGTTCGATTAGAGTTACTGGTGTTTTCTTGACTTCATCTCTTCAACCTGGATAGCCTTGATCCTGTAACAATGTGTATAGTTTATAGTAGACATTTAACGAGCTTTTAGCTACGATTTTCTTATTTACTTATTATTATCAAAGTCAATATCGAGAGAGTCTGTTAATTCGAAATATTTTCTAGTGTTGTGTCTATCATAACGTTGTGGATATCTATCATTTTTTTATAATTTTCACTATATCCGAAAATAAGATTTCGTTGTATAATCACAGCATATTCAAGACATACAATTTCATGATCCATCTCCCGTGTTAATCCATGTTGACATTTATCTGTACTGACGTCATTGTATTCATTATCAACAACACTTATGAACAAAGCTAACGTTTCGTCATTCATTTCTATATACGTGATTGTTTATTTACCTCAGTCATTTTAACCTATAAGACTCGGGCTTTTAGGGGAGCTAATAACCCGGGAGCGGGTGGGAGGGGCGTACAATGTACCACACCCCAACAACTTTCGAATTACTGATCCGTTTTACTTGAGACTTGGTCACAATATTCCCTAGGAATAGTTGTATTTTATTATATCCGAAAATGTAACAAAGATTGACATACGTTATCATTTCATGCAAAATATGAGTATTCAACCGCAGTACCCGTGAAAGAAAATTAGTTAAAACAATTAATTATATTATTATATTTGCTAATTATGAATGTTTTTTCAACTATTACACAAGAAAAAAACGTTATAATGCCTTGTAGACCAAAATCATACTGTGTTTTTAGTTGTTGAAAATTTCCGGTCCCGAGGGACGAAAGGGGTCCTGGGTCCGTTTAGAGAAGCTTTTTGGAAAGCAGTTATCAAATACAATAAATTTAAAATTGTCAACCAGAACTTGTGAATGATAGAAGAAAAATGTAACTTTGCTGACGCTTTCCATTATTAATCCCGTATAACGACATTTCGTCAATCAGCAAAATAAATACCACCGAATCAACATTTAAGACGTCATAACATTTCTAAGAAGTGACCAAACACTCCGCAGTATAGAAACTGAAATAACGAAATAACGTCATTCGGACAGACTTTGAACAGGTTCTTGCCCACTTTGATCTTTTAAAAAGCCACTTTCTTATTTTAATTTGAAGTTAATACTCATGGTGATACATCAATTAAAAACACAAAATCAAAAGGTATGGATATAAATGTTTTCTTATTTATAATAGCATAATTTATATTTATATTTACGGATACAAATTCTCACGCCGACCAGCCTCTGAATCACTCTACCATGTAATTACGTCTTATGGTCGAATTTACTCGTGTACAACTTCCATGCCTTTTCAAGTCTGTTCTTGAAGGTGTTGAGGTTTTCGGCATTAGACCATTCTTCGAGCAAATTGATATCTGTTTGCAGAAAATCTTTGTTTTGGATATCGTTTATGTATAATAAGAACAATAGAGGACCAAGGACAGTGTTCTGGGGCACCCCACTAAAGATCTCTACTGGATCTGATTTTTCGCCGTTGACTGACACAGTTTATTGTCTACCACTGCTAATAGTGGTGTGATCTTAATTAAAAGGTGTGAAAATTGACCAAAATGACATTTTTTTGTACCGACATAAGACAAAATCGTTTTCAAATACTCTTTGATGGTACTATTTAATTTGAATTCAGAAATAAATTTTGCTGAAGTCAGCACAAAAATGTCATTTTAGCCCCCTTTTTTTTCTTCTTTTTCAGTACAATAAAGCAGAATCTAGGGGTCAAACGTATACAAACAATAACATTATTTTCATCTACTCTGAGCTCTGTCATTTCGTTTTCAATGCTCCCCCTTTTAACCTCCAAGATGGTCTGTAATATACACATCTACAAGAATATTCAGACATGTAAAAACCGATTGTTTGAAAACTATAACAATCTTCTGCATGTTACAAATATTCAAAATTTGTCCCTCAAACAGTCTTACCCCTTAGTTTTACCCCTTACAAAACAATGTTTTAAACCCATGCGACAGGTGTCCCATTTTTAGACCCGGTCCAAAATTTTAGGAAAATAGCCTCTTACCAATTCGAAAATCATAAACAAATCGGTTTTGGTAAAGCCTTGAGATTTTTCTAAAATCCATCAGGTCATCGAGTCTTTATATGTTACACGTGGACTTAGAGAATCTCGATGTTTTCTTTGATAGGAACTAAAAAAGTATTGACTTCTATATTTAAAAGGATCCTTATCCGTGTTGTACTCGACACATATTTTTAAAAACTGTTCGTGGTTAAACGAGTTGTCATACTGCTTAAAATTGGCTTAGTTGGGCAATGGTACTTGTAACCTTTCGAAAACTCTCCGAACATGATAATACATGTGAAATCGATAAACGCTTTTAACTAAAGGGTGTGATTTATTGTTTAAATGTTCAGAACTAATCCGACATGCGCTGCTCGCACACCATACTGCAAACCATACTGCAAAATTCAGTTGTGAATGCCAAAGTTTAAATGGTATTTTAGAGAAACATCTAACCATTTCATAATGTTCAAACACGTTTGAAAATAAATTCCGCGCGGAATCCAAAAGTAGATATTCCATTGGTGGAAATGGACACCATACGACAATTTCTACCAATATAATTAGAGACTAATGAAATGGTAATTATTTCACGGCTTTTTTAGTACATTCTACAGACCGTCAATATACTGTTGCTCATATCAAATACCAGTGAGGCCACTAAGTAAATTTTTCATGCCAAAGTTGTTCTGTAAGTGTACCAAATCTAATGTTATTGACGATGTCGTAGCAGGTACCAGTACCAGTGTACAACTAAGGAGACTGCATACAAATAAAAGTTTTACAATACAACTGTGGTTCACCAACCAGTCCGACTAATGTGAATGCGCCATATTATGTTAAAATATTTAAACTGCGCATACATGTGAAAATAACTTCATAATTTTCAAACGGGAATATCAATGTTTTTTCATTGATAAAAACAGAAACCGATTCGAAATTCTTATACCGTAGAATCTAGCGGATAAGCCCACCCGCGTATAGACCCTTTCCACTAACGTTTTTTTCGCCCGCGTATAGCCCCACCAGTTTAAAAAAACTCAAAAATAGACCAATATTTCTCTGTACCAGTCAAAAAGGTTTTCACCAAAACAACGAAAAAACGACATGATAAAGCTATAGAACAATAATAGAACAATAAAAAAGCTACTCAAAACTTTACTGAATTGAATGATGCAATGAGGGAATATTATATGACATTGGGAACCAGACTGCCTATATTTCCACACAAAACCCGAATTGTCCAATTTTTACAAGCCGAATGACGAACAATACGAAAGAGAATCGGCTTTTATCACTATTGGAATGGTTGGTATAGGAGCTGGTTTGTATTGTTTTAGAGTTTCATGTTTCGAGTAATAAAACTATTTTCGTGTTATCATGTATGTATATATTAAACCCTCTATACCGACGAGTAAAGCCCACAGGTTTTGACATAACCAACCAAATACTTCTTTAGCTCAATATCCAACTTACAATTGATCCAATAATTCCAGGTAATGCAGCAGGTTACAAAGAAGAGATGCTTTGGCATCCCCTTTCTTATCACATCCACCACCTGTATCAGGATTAGTTATAGCGGCAAATCCACCCGAAGGCAATAAAGCTTCTACCAACACACCTATGGCCATTCCAAAAGCTGTCAATATTTACACGATAGTGATACCTTGCTGTCAAAACAATGTTCTCATCTTTTCACCAAGTGATGTATCTGAATCCAATACCTCGACTATTGTTTCTCGTATACTCATTATTTGATTTATTAGTTTTCCCTTCAGAATATCGAAGCCTTCTTTTCGAGCTGTAAGATCGTCGTTGAGTCTTTTCATCCGATCTCTCACTTCCTGTTGTTGCTGCTCATCTGCATATGATATAATTTTCCATTACTTGGAGTTTTGTTTTTTCTTTATCAATATGTTCATTTAGTTTAACGCTCAATGGATAATCGAATATATCTTCTGTTTGCGTTTGTTCATGATCAATATATTGCTGTCTTCTCAAACAAATTAAACGTTCTGTGCTATCTTGCACACTTACAATAGGAGGCTCCACCTCTACCTCGCTTGCTTCAATTATTTTGGAAGTAGAAGTTAATTTATCGCGTACCTAGTTCAAAGTTGTCACTTTTCTAGCTGTTATTATACCCTTGGGTATATATAAACTCATCCCACGCATCCTTGGGTATATATAAACTCATCTCACGCGTCCCTATTGACCCTAATATCTTTTCTATAGAACCAGTCGATTTTAGTTTACCAATCTTTATCAATGAATTGTTTTTATTCTTATAGTTCCCTATCCTTCAACTGAAATAGGTCAGTATTTATTATTTCAGGGTTTTGATTTCTACTTGCATCTAATTTTTCATACCAATCCTCCAACTTGAACTTTTAATACCATTGTACTAAAACCCGTACCACCACCTGTACCACCACCTTTTGTTAAACCCGTATTACCACCTTTTGGACTTAAACCCGCACCACTACCTTTTGGAGTATCGTGAATATTAGTATCAATTTGTGTGTGATCCCCTCCCATAGGTAGAAGTGGAATCGTCTAGTTTCATCACTATATATAATACGTTTTCTGAAAATGATTTTCCAAACGAATTAAAATTAGCAGACATTGCTCCTGTTTTTAAAAGTGGAGATACAACGAGTGTGACAAAGTGTTAGTTAGCGTATTACCAATTGTATCTATAAAACATTAGAAAAACTTATGCAAAATAAATCATTTCACACATAAATAAGCATCTATCTCCATATTTATTTGAAAAATGGAAAACGATCAATTTCCAAGTTAGTATTCGGTGAATATTAGATTATGATACAACTGAACCTTTCCAAAGGGTGCTGGATGTATGTCTTTCTAGGTTGGCATTTCTGCTTGATAGTTCAGGAATCCAAACCTCTCTTTAACGTGCAGATGAGACTATCCCATCAGCAAGTGTTAAAAATCGGTATAATTATATTGCCGTGTCATGCACGGAGCTCTTCCAAATAGCTATATCCGGTTTTGCGTCTCGATACCATTAGAATGTATCTTGTTACGACAAGGCATTTGTTTAAGTTCTAACATCAATGTGTTTGGAGATCTAAATGTCCATCACAAACATTAGCTCATATACTCCAACAGAACGAATACTGAAAGTGTACATCACCACAATTGCATATGACTTCACCCAAATCATAAATTTTCCAACTCGAATTTCTGATATAAATGACCGATTTACTTCCTTTTACTTGAGCTGTATCTAACTTCTACTACTGATTACTGTACTCCTTTTACTGTAATTTTTCTCCTTTTGGTAGCTCAAACCATTCTGTTATTTATACTTCAATTGACTTGCCTCTTAAATCTTCAAAGGAAGTTCCTTTTCATCATTAAATTCCCGTGAATTCCCTTCAGCCTCTTTTTCATCGTCGAATTGTCTCTAGCCTCTCTCTTTTCTATCGCTATTTCTATGGTAAATGTTCTCACGAACTACACTCCCTTGTTCCTCCTCTTCGTCTTTTCACTCAAAAAACTCGCTTCTCCAAATTATGTTCAAATCACCATTCTTTCTCGACATTCCTAAATCTCGTTGTAAATTTCATTAAACTAGTTTCTTTCCTCGTACTGCAAAGCTAAGGAACGTTTTGTCCCATTTACGTTCCCGTGTTTGTATAATCTGGCGATATATACACGCAATGTAAATAAATCTCCGAACTCTAAGAAATTGCAAATGAGGTACATATTTTTTAAATAAATCAAACTAAATGTTATACTCTTATACTCACAAATATTTATGCCAAATATTTAGTTCTATATTTCTATTTCTTTTTATACCAAATTTCTAGTTCTATATTTCTATTTCTTTTAAATATCTTTCATATTTTCTCCTTTAGTAACCCTCTGCAATACAATGGCCTTGTGGCCTTGCTTTGGGTGACCAACAATAAATAAATATAAAACACACAAATATTGGATCTGACTGTTGTTAACTAATGCAGGTTCGGTGCTTTAAGCATTGCGGCTGGAATAGGTGGAATAACTTCAACTCTTACAGTTGTGGGAATTCCTGTCTCTGTTGGACTTAACACTGGAGCGATGGTTAGCGGTATCAGTACGGCTCGCATTAAAAAATATCAGAAGAAAATTTTGAAAAATGAAAAAATATAAGATCTAATAACACAAGGTACTGCAGTTTTTGAGACGACCATTTCTGAAAGTTTAAATAAGGGTACGCCGAGAGTTTAAAGTACTTCAATTTGAAAAAAATGGCTGAAAGAGAAACTATATTCTTCTTAATGTCTGCGTACCTTTTGTATATTTTATTTGCTATGATAAAAATTGATAAATTAAGCGACATTCATTATCAGCCTGATCATTTATGAAAAGGTCAAAAGGCTTTAAAAGAACTTTAAAAAAATCGAGTTTAAAACCCAAAGGTGATAAAGTTGTGTTTAGCGAAACAAGGATTTTGGCAAGTACATTTACCTGGACCTAAAAAGATTATGAGACCTCATTATGAACTAACCATTCCGAATCAAGCACATCAGTTCGATCTTTTATACATCCATGGTGATAAATATAAATACATTTTGTCTGGTATTGATGTAGCTAGTAGATACAAAGTAGTAAGAACTTTACCAACAAAACAGATTAAAGATGGTGCGAGCATGATTGCCGATATTTATAAAGCTGCACCATTAACGTATCTTAAAGTATTTCAATGCGATGAGTTTAAATTGGATGTCATTAAATTACCAGAAAAACATAACGTTGAAATAAAACAACAAAATATAAACATATTCATACGGCAAAGAAAGTACTCGCTGAACATTTTTTCAAGATACAAGACGCTCAAGAACTAAATGACACATAAAGCATTGGTTAAACATTATTGCATAAATTAGTAGATCCATTGAATAACAAAATCGGGTGTCATTAATATACTAGAAAAACAAAACCTTGAAATAAAACAACAACATATAAACATATCCCATACGCCTTCTGTTGAAAGTCTAAAGGAGGGTACTCACTGAAAATTTATTCAAGTAGAAACAAGACGCTAAAGAACTAAATGGCGCATAAAGAATTTCTTAAACATTGGTTAAACATTTGTATAAATTAGTAGATTAGTTGAATAACACAAAAACGCAGATGATTGACATGAAACCTAAATATGCGATTAATATTGAAATCAAACGAGAAGACTATATCCACCTGAAGACATACTACCTGAAGATGGGTTATATCGATATTTCTTACAACCCGATTAAGAGCATGGTGATCCTAGGAAACGAGCTACGGATCGGGCATGATCTAAACAGACATATCGTTTATCAAAAGTTATACAGAAACCAAACAATCGAGTGATTTATTATTTACAAGAAGGTCCTCATAGAAGTTCTGTTGATTAAAGAAGAACTGAGATATCATGATTATGTACAAAATTGGTGATTACGTAATAATTTGTAACTTGATTTTGACTTTAGTAAATAAAATTTGTAGTAAAAATAATGCCGTTCCAAACCAAAACACAATTTGAAGAAACCAAGACCATTAATATTCTAGAATGGAGAAATATTCCCGAAAATGTAATATTCCAGATAGAAAAAGTTGAACAAGTTTGGTAAATGCTACAGTTTTGACTTTAAAAGATGAAAACGATAGCGTTATACACAGACTATTGCAAGTGAATAAGGTGGTTTTAATTGCTCACCATTCATCGTACCATATCAAAACTTTAGAATCAAAACAACAAAGCATCCAAAAATATTATAATCACGTGGGATGATACTGCACATTAATTCAAGTATTCGAAATGACATTGGTGGTGGTATAGCAAACCAAAACAAAACCCAAGACTTGCTATTGAGTTATATGATAAGTGGTTATAAGCGGCTTGAAGTATTGATATCTGAAAAAAATCGTTCCTAGGCGAGTTTGCGTGTTATAAGATTGAAAAATTCTTGGTAAATGAAAAAGACATTGTGGAAAATGTTGATTGTTTCAGAATCGACAAATCCCTATTTCTATGCTTCTTTCACAGGAGATCGATTCGAAATTCTTACCTACTACCACAATTCAAATTTACCGCGCAGGTTTATTAAAATAAAATGATTTATTTTTCAAACGGGGATATTTTTGTTTCCTTGTGAAACACAGCGACCGATTCGAAATTCCTTTTTTAAATGGGGATTTCAATCTTTCTTTGTGAAACATTAAAACTAACACAATATTTGAATTTGAGAGGGGAATAAATTTACTAACGCTAATAGCATAATTCTGAACTGTAAAAGTGTTTTCGTAAAGTTTGGATGGTGTAGGATCTTGGGTATCTTAGGGTCCCGGGTCTCGAAGGTCGGGTCTCACTTTTTTTCACTTTTACCAACCGCAGAATATGAAAAGAGGCTAGTTTTAACTGCATGTCAGCCATTTTCTTCTCATTGTCGTTTCAGTTCAATCATTTTTGTCATGTTTTGGTTTTGCTTTCTTTGCCGATTGGAAAATGAATCTGAAAATCGATATTACCGTTCATACTGTGAATTTTGGAATCATCTTAGCGTCCCAATTATTTGCTTACCACCCGATATTTTTCTTTGAGAATCCCTCTAGCTAGACAGCTAGAAGGAGGTAGTGTAGGCTTTTACTGTCAGCCCAAACAACAAGGAAACATGGCTTAGGCTGTTGTTAGGTATATTTATTTTTACTTAGCTAGCTAGATATCCTGAGAAAAAATGTTAGCTAGCTTTTAGTTATTTAGCAATAATGGAAATAGATCTATTTTGGCTCTTCTACAGTCGTCACAGTATATACATTCATCCATGAGCAACTTTTTTACAACGAGGAACTATATCCACAAGTATATAAACAGGAGGAACTTTACATAATTTTAGCGAGTAGTGCGAGTAGCGCAAGCCCACGTTCCAAAAAATAGAGCTTTTGGTGAGGATGATGGAATGATACCATTTTGAATTAGGGTTTATCCTCGCTAATTAATTATCCACAAAAATGCAGTGTAGGTATATTGACTTCTTTTCGAATGTTAAATTTAAAATTAGGCGTAGCTACCTAGCAATATACAATTCATACTATTTAAAATGTTCTAGACATAGCTGATCAAATACAATTAACGTATACAATACAAATCTTCTAAAAGATACAATTATTTTTTAAAAGATTTTCTAATATACAATAATGCACAATAACAATAATGTCTTAACAATGCATGGGAAAGTTTAAATCATAGCCGTCTACGTTCTTACTTAATCTTCTCACGTGAATAGACGAACAAAGTAATCTCGTCAGACTTTGTTATGTCATCTTCCATCCAGATGTAATTTTTACCGAGAGGCGAAAGGAAAATACAAAGAAAATGCCGACTACTGAATTTCCGCAGGTTACATACTGTAGATATTTGATTTCATAATGGCAGCTGTAGCGCTACTTGTTTACATCTACTCGCGAGTAATACCACCTTAAAAAGAACACTTTTCTTTACCTTTTTTTGGCGAGTATATGCAGAGAAGTTTTGTTGTAAAGTTCCTTGCTAAACGTACTGTAGAGGGGTCGCCCTTATGGAACGTTGCCCTTTATGGCCATAGAACATTGCAGTGACATCCCTACATGAGTTTACATTTTTGATAGAGAAGTCACTGCAGTTCCATAAAGGGCTGTTTCTAAGCTGTTTCATAAAGAGTGACCCCTCTCTAGCTAAGCATAGCTAGGTATAAGTTTTTGTTTTTGACTGAATGGTATATCCCCTGCCATACATAACACGATTAAACAATGCTAGCGTTATATTTTAACTCAAAATGGTAGTTTTGTAGCTAAAGGCCTAAAGCCGTCAAAAATCAGAAAAATGGATTACCGACGCCCCCCTCGGTCTCACTAGTAGCTAGTCATAAACACGCACATAATAGGAATTTTGATTTTTGGCTCTTTGATAACTAAAATCAAGACATTGTTGCTGTAAAAGGCTTTTAGTAGGTGTTGGTAATATATACCTTCTCTACCAAGCTTTTTGACGAATTAGATGTTCAGACAAGAGATATGGCATGTGTCCAAATTATTGCCATTATCTAAATATCTTAAACATTTTAAATATTTCAGGTATTTAGAAGCAATTTACATACACTTATGATAAGTCTAATATAACCTAGACAGAAAAGTAACACCATTTTTCAAAAATCTAAAAAGTACACACACAAATTTTGTGACCCATCCATACCAATATTTGTTTGTGTCCCTTTTACCATTTCTCTTGTGTATGATTTAATGTTGAAATTCTTATTACATATATATAGTAAAATATATAGTAAAACTATCCTTCTAAATGGCCAGCGATTTCGTAAGGCCATTCACGATTAATTTTTCGTTCATAGTCACATGTGAACAATTTTACTGCATGTGGGATGCAGTTATTATTTGATTATTTGCAAAGAAATCAAATTTGGACATAACTTAAGGAAGAAATTGTTTGCGGAACAAAAAAATGCAGAATTAAAGAATGTGAATCGTACTTTGAAAATTAAATAATGCGGAATTAAAGAATGCACGATGCACGAGAATGAACGATTTTCTTTTGATTTTGCATATGACTTAAGAATGCGAATCAGCAATTAAAACAGATTTTTTTGGTACTTAATTTGTTTAAAAAATTAAATATACTGTTTTTCGTAATGTATATTAACAAATCAAGCGGTGCGCTTGAAAATCTAAAAAAGAATACTTTAATTAACTGCATTCCTTATGTCTGCATTTTTTTCTTCCGCATTTGTTTCTTCCTTTTAATGTCACACACATAGTAAAATAGAGAAATCACATGAAAGCCACGTCGATTAAAAAAATCAAGAAATATAAAAAATATCATAAAACAACTTTTATCTATCAAAAATAAATTCATGTATTGTCATGATAGTTGAAAGAATTCTTATAACAATAAAAACATTATCTTTCAAACACATGTTTTTAAAGACGTCATGTACACAAAATTAAATAACACACTTAACAATAAGTCTACTACAGAAAGTGTTTGAACAAAGAGTATTTCGTTTGATCTGGTTACACATCTTTATTATGTGTACGAAAGCTGTATGAGTCAAAATTCCACAAGAAAATGAGAGAATTATGAAGCATGTTAAAGATTACCACATCATTTTAGCAACCCATATTAAGAATAACGATAAATAAAGATGTGTGACCAGGATACATTTTAGGATCAAACGAAATACTCTTTGTTCAAAAACTTTCTGTCTAGACTTATTGTTAGTGTGTTATTTAATTTTGTGTACATTGACATCTTTAAAAACATGCATTCAAAAGTACATGAATTTATTTTTGATAAACAAAATTTATTTTGATAATTTTAATATTTCTTGATTTTTTCAATTAACGTGGCTTTCGTGTGATTTCTCTATGCTATGTATGTTATGTTAAAATAGATTTATAGTAGTAAATTGTTCACATGTGACTATGAATGAAAAATTAATCATGAATGGCCTTACGAAATCGCTGGCCATTTCGTCAATTCGGGACCGAGTATTGGCAAAAAAGGGATTTTTTTGACCACATTCAGCCAAATAACATGCTAAGGGAGTGGATACATTTTTTGACATTTTAATTTTCTATGAGACTTTGACCATGAACCTTTTTTGGCAAACATTTTGTATGTTGGGGAAGCTTCTTCCTCAATTTTTTCAGATGATACTGTAAGTCATATTTTTTTACAAAAAATAATTTTTAAAATTTTAAGAATTCAAGTTCCCATTTTGATTTTGGTAGGCCTTCTTCAATTTAAATAAATGTTAATGTGTATTATGTTTATTCACTTTCTGTAGGGTCATACACAATTGAACAGAGGAAGATTTGTTTTAAAAAAGAATGATATTCATTCAAAGAAAAAAACGTTAGGGAAAACATTGTATTGTATTGTATTGTTTCATTGTCTAGTTATCTTTATTTTTAACAGATAATGGGAATCGCCTTTTAAAAGATTACTGCTAATAGATACCATGTTTTTTTTTCATATGTTAAACTGTAATCATTATGTTTAATATACTTATTTTTAATGGTCTCACAGAACATAACAGCACTGTATGTATGTAAATCATATTTTATGTGCTTAGGTTTCACTTGGTTTGGTGGGCTAATTTCAATAATGTATCTTTGATTTTGTTTTTTATGTCTTAAAAAAACAGTTCTTAATATTCCACGTTTATTTGTCAACTTTGGATAAAATCATAACATGTCATGTTTTCCCAATTTTTTTTTTACGTCGGACAAGATATAATGAAAACGAAAACTAGTCACAAATTTACATTATCACGTCGGACATTAGTTTCTCCGTTTATGAAGCAGTCTTACCAGACAATATCTCTTTTTAAGTTGGAAAAACACCTATCTAGGAAGAGGGGGAATTTATTTTCTGAATTAATTTTTCCGGGGAAAAGGTTTGCTTGTTAGCCTGCCAGATGAAGTTTGGATGGGCAATTACTCCTTTTGTGGCGGTAGTGGAGCCGCACTTTCGTTATTACAGCTGCTACATGTACCATTTGAAATTTGGTACAGCATTTGAGGAAATATTTTATAAGGACTCTCTAAAAAATTCTCAATTTTTGTCCACTTAGGTCCTAGTTTTGGGCAAAAAGGCTCCAAATTGCATTTTCAGTCCAATAGACAAAAAAAGATGTGATATATACCATCTTAAAATAATTACGACACTGCTGGTTAATTGTGTTTTCAATTTTGTCAATCTGCTACCATATGTTGGGGACTCTTACCAATAAAATGATATCACAATTTTAACTGTAATAGATTCAGGATGTTTTCTACTGAACTGATATTTAAAAATTTTGTAGGTTTTTTAAATGTTATTTAATTCCCTAATTACTTAACAATTAAAGTAAATATTTAAATTCCCAAATAGTTAAAAGCATGCACTATAAAATTATTAGTAATTAGTACTACACAAATGAGTAATTAGCAATATTAAAAAATAGTAATTTGGAATACACATAATACATGTTTTTAAGTTAAACAGTAGGATGAGTCATACAGCCAATGTATGACTGATACTATACAACCTTACATGTTATGTAATTTACAAAACATATACAATTTTTAAATATGGTCACAACTTGTTGCTAAGGCTGCAACAAGTTGTTATCAAGGAAACTACAATTTTCTTACTTTAGGAGCATTAACTTTCGCGGGCATTAACTTTCGCGGTTTTAAAATCCGCGAAATTTTTGCATTTTGCGAGCACAAACTTTCGCGGATCGTCCAAAAGAGAATTTTTGGCGAGCATAAACTTTTGCGGATGAGCAAAAATAGTAATTGTTTTTCTGTAAATAAATGTAATTAAAGCACAAAAGTAAATGTTGTTAGCCCGG
>JAULBZ010004170.1:0-12471 GCA_032360805.1 Neoturris breviconis | reverse complement strand
TTTTTAATTATTTCCGAGGCGTATATATCATTCCGGTTACCAGTATATACCGTTATACAAATACGTCATATCCTTGGAAACGAAAGGAAAGGAAACAGTTTCCTTATAGCAGCAGAACTCCGTCGTATTGTTGAAACTTCGATTGCTGTTGTTGGATATTGTTAATATAGGATATCGTAAATCATCACCACGCAGCTGCCGTGTAGGCTGGCGCCGTCGGGCCAACATTGAAACGACGACAAAACGACGCTGACACGTTGTTTTGTCGATTTGACTTCGTCTCCCCACTGCGAATGCGAAGATCAAGGAATTTAAATAATTATATGGTTTTAGTTAGAAAGTACCTTCAAAAGTTGTACGAATATTATGCTGACGTTGAATCAATCACGTCATTAACCGATCAAGACCATTGGAACTAAGACATAAAGTTGCACAAATCTACCCAGTAGGCACACATCGACTAATCAATGTATTTTTGACGTGTGTCGACAAGGTAAATGAAAAAATCCTTGCTGGCAAACGACTTTGGATCAACGTCGAAACATCGAGACGTCGTTTTGATGTTCCGATGTAGTGTGCCCATTAGGAACAGTATCGTAAAGCATCGAATAAGCTCCCCCTCGAATAAACACCCCCCTCAAATAAGCGCCCTCTCGCCCTCCCCCCTTTAGCAAAAATGTCAATAAACGCCCCTTCGAATATGCGTCCTCCTATAGAAACTTGAAAATTCGGCTTTTTTTTAAATATTTTTAGTGAAAATGAAAATCCATATATAGTTTTTTGCCGTTCGATGAGAATTGATGTAGATATTGATTAAGAAAAGAAGAAACACGAGCATATCAGTGTGACGTTTATTCTATTTTCTCAAATACCTTATAAGTTTTGTCAATTGAATAAGCACTTAGATTTTACGTTCTTCTGAGCACTTGCAGTAATTATGGGTCATCGATAACCGATTGGTATCTACGTAGGCTGTCGCTTTGGTTGATTTAAAGAAACTAAATTTTACAAAAATGAAACTGCGTGTCAATAAGCATGCAATAGATTGGTTTCTTCGGTACGAAAATCCAGTCTATTGTAGGATCGTTGACTCTAACTAGCCACCAAGCCACTACCGAACTATCTATACTAGCTACACTATTTATACCTACATTGAATGAGTCATAACTTTTGATTGGAAAAATATTTTTTGATTCTGTTTCCAATTCTGAAAGACAAATTGAATTCTATGTCATCAAGGTCGTCATCAAAACTAATCCTACTAGCAGATCTCTTTCATAATGATAAACAACTGGCGTTTTCCAATCAAAAGTTATGACGTTAATCATTTTATGAGAATTTCATCACAAAAACAAACTTTTTCATTGGTGAGTTTCTGATATTGCGCTTATCTAGAGAAGTAACGTTGCTACGGTCATGAAATTTTAGCTGGCTTTATAGCGTTAACGTCCAAATGTTAATGTGGTCGCCTTTTCGGCGTTGATTAGGTTTCACGTGCGCTAGTCTTACTTAAAATCTGAACACTTGATAGCTGACACTGACGTATATGCATATTCAGTAAACCTATAGGTATGCAATGTTTTAATGAAGTAATGTTGTGATTACAAATGACCAAACCTTGTTTGCATGAATGTTCCATTTACAGTCTTTTTTCGTCAAAGCCCTTTTTAACTCATCATGATCCGGAAAGGAGTAGCACCACTTGCTCAAAGTACGCAATAAAGACGCTAGAACAACATCAATTTTTTACGCACTGGACACACTATGTTTGTAGCATCTTGAATGAATTTAAGATTTGTACTGACATCTCCTTCATGTATTTCAAAATCATCATTGTCTTAGTTACCAACGTGCCATAATAAAGCACTAGACACAACAACAACAAACACAGATAACCCAGCCGGCTAAAACCTGTTCAAAGTCAGCAAAATAACGTCAGAACAACGTTCTTTGAACAGGTTTTTGCCGACTAGGAATAAAATAACTTAAAAACTAAATTGGATAACTCGATATTAGATAATCTCATAATAATTCTTTGTTAATCAATCAAACATTTACTAAAAAATTACCCACCCGCTGATTTAAAGAAATAACATCAACGATGGAGTAGGAAAACAATGACATCGTTCTTCTATATGTATTGTATATATCACCTTCTTAATTGCAATTAAGTAATTAGTTTAGAAGTGGAGAATCTAATTAGATGTATGTAACTACATGTGAAACACAGAAATAGAAACTTCATCATTTGTACACCATACATCATCATCAGTTGAAGAATATGATATTTGATTATTTAATTGTCATCAAACACATTCCAGTGTAAACGGTATGGAGCGAGGTTTTTCAAAAAAGTCGAAGAGTCGTGGAAATAGTACCAAAAAACCGACTGAATATTATCTATACGTAAGTAACCATAGTTACAGTACAAGCACGCGACGCTGGATTAACGTCGACAATGTGGATTTGATCTCCATGTCTATTCAACGTTGTTTTGATGCTTAGACGTCTTTTTGAGCGTCGCGTTTGATGCTTAGACTTCTTGCCGAACGTTGCGTGCTAGCAAAAAAATAGGGTTCGTTTCTACGAGACGAAAGATTTGTCGCGAAAGCCAAAAAAAGACATTCCATTGGTAGAAATCAAGGTCAAACGATGTTTATTTGTTGTTTTTATTTTTTGCTCCATAAAATAGTCGAAATCATTTATTTGATTACTTATTGATTACGCCTAAATTTATGAAGACGTTTTATTTTTTATTCTACAACAAAATGAAAGTAGGAAAATCAGTTTGCTCACACAATCAATAAACATGGAAAAAGATGGGAGATGTGAGACAAATCTTCCTACCAATCTTCAAAAAAAATATCGTTCCTTACTGTGAATATTTTTCCGGTTTTCCCCTATTTCTGTTACGTCGTATATATTTTTAACTTTCTTGAACTTTTTAATTATGATGTAACTATAGGTTTTTTTACAAGAAACCTGGCGAAGGGTGTAGTACCAATTGTTTCTATTGGTTCGCTGTGTAAATTGTCGAGCGTATTTTTGACTCTCTAACGTAGTGCTTTATTTGTTTCATTCATGAACGGCTAAATTTACTTACTTCATTGTTACTTTTTAGTAAATTTATTCACGTACGACGACAGAAAAGTTTCTTATTCTGGAAGTACGAAAACATTTGTAGTTCGAAATGTTTCTTAATTGTTTAGGATCCTAGATGAAGGTTTCTTATAATACGAGTTTCTTAAAATAAAAAAAACGCATGTGAAGCTATTTATAACATCAAAACAATAGGTCTTTTCAAAAACGGATGAAAACGTTAGTTGCCCCAAGTAGAACTTGTTGCAATACCATAACTTCCTTTTTGTGCAGTGACTGGAACTTACAGCATTGCGATAAGTTCTACTTTGAGCAACAAACGCCTCGTTTTTATTTTTGGGAAAAGGGCTATTCATTCGCCAGAACAAATTTTACATTTATTTCAGACAGCAACATTCAATAGCGATTATTTATTGTACTTCCTCTATATGATGCTTCTTAGATTTGCTTTTCTTATGACAACGTTTTCAATGCGTTGAGTAATTACCAAATTAACTGTAATTATAACAATTAATACTATTAATAATTAAATGACCGCAATTACCGTAATCTTACAAAGCAAAATCTTTTGCCAATAACAGTTTAAAGAAAATAATATCTACCATAAGTAGTTTAGTAACGTGCTTAGCAACCTCAAGAAACATCCCACTTTGGTTATTCGTTATTAATTTTGGTTAACCAAAGCTTACCCACCCCGTGGACAAAAACTTGTTCAAAGTCCGCAGTAAATACGCTAGAACAACGATTTCAACGTAGCATCTTTACAGCTGACTTTGAACTAGTCTTTGCCAACTTACAAAGTTCAAAAAGACCCCAGGTCAGATAGGGTTAAAGAATAAATACAGGGTGAACAAACATAGTAACTAATCTGGTCCTAAAAGTATTTTACCAAATTTTGTTGAAGGTAACTTACACCCTATCTGATGTTTGAATGCATTGTGCGTACTTACACCCTATCTGATGTTTGAATGCATTGTTCGGTTTTAGTAAAATTATGAAGAAATAATCATTTGAATTTTTCGGCCTGAATGGGAATATATATTATTATTTAAAGGAAAACTGTGATCATGTCAATTTCTACCAATGCAATGTCTGTTTTTTCGCCTGGTGTAAATCCACATGTCTATTAAAAAAAAGCATGGATGATGACAAACAATTATAAATAAGAGCAAGCACTTTCTACACTATTAATTTTTATATAGATTATTAATTAATTAATTAATTATTAATATAGATTTGCCGCCGTAGATATATAGTTTCCATTATCCCGTAAATAAGGTGCGGTTTACTGCAGGTCTAGTACTTTCCTAAGCAGAGGAAGCATAATCTTGTTCCTAGTGCTTCTTTTCTTGTAGGTTATATATACGGCATCAATAAACGGTAAAATAGAAGAATCGATCGAAAGGAAGCTACGTTTATAGTCGTTTGCTATGGAGTCATATAATGAACAATATTTGCAATCGCTTTTCGTAAAGTCATTGTTTCTCGTCGAGTCGTAATCGTTTTAAGTCATGTCGTAATGATGTCTCGTCGTCGTAAGGGGTGTATTCGTCGTCAAGTCGTAAACCGTTTTATGTCGTAATTCCCTTTTCGTCATAAATAACGTTGCGCCGTAATTCACTTTTGGTTGAGATCGATTTGGGTCGTTATTCAATTTTCATTGTGATCGGTTTGGGCCGCTATTCACTCTTCGTCGTGATTATTTTTCGTCGTGATTTCGTGTCGCCCTTGATATGGAATTTGTCTGCACACAGATAACCCTGCGATTATTCATAGATAAATTCATAATATAAATCTTTCCAAAAAGTTCAACACGCTTAAAGTGGTAGAATTTACTTGCTATAAAGCTTCATATACCAGTGCCATGATTAGCATGCGAGAACATATACCACTCCCACGATCTCTCCATGTACTCTAGATGATAAACCAATTTGATCAATAGCTTCAGTCAAAAGGGATAACGCTGTCTCTACTCTATTGCACCTTAAAAACATGATCTTTTTTGAGTAACCATCAACACATCTATGAAAAATGAGTCCCAATGAATAAGTTTGTTAGACCTAAAGGACCTGAAACTGAATGTCATCTTCTCAGTTCAGCTGTGTTCTACGAAGTATCATCTCTTTTGCATCTTTGCGCCGCATTGATGCCCTCACTCATGTCGCTGAAAAGAAAGGCCTTGACTGAGAAGAAAACCTTTCATACGTGAAATGCCACAATTTACAAACTTTATATTGATTCCTTGAACTATTGCATCTAAGGTTTCATCAGACATACCTGAATGTACTGGGACACAATCCAACAATTTGTTGTCTTTTGTTTTACATCGTCTTTCCACAAACACAAGCACCAAACATCTTTGTTTGGATACATTGTCAAAATTTCTATCAGTATAATACTTTTCCAGTATGCGATAGCACCGGATTTAACTCAGCGTTCAGTCAATTTTCGTCAGAACTAATTTTATCCCTTGCTTTAACCAAAAAATGGAGGAGTTGTCCTGGGAAGAGTGGTTCTCCTTATATCGCTCGTGCCACAAGAAAAACGTTGGACTGATTAAGTTTGTAAGACAGTTAATCAAGTTCATTTCTGTCCTATTTCTGTCCTTTTCTTTTAATTGTTAATATGATATTTACATTTATATTCGGATTAGAGATTCAAAATCATATAAAGCGATAAACCGGATTACGTAGCGGTAGTGTTGGGTACCCTGACTAGAGAGGTCTCTGTTAGTAAAGGAACCAAAAAGGCTTTAACATTTTACTCTGGAGTCTCTTCTTGATTAAGCTTTTTTTTGCCTATAATAATGACAACAACGCATAACCTATATATATTGAAACTATCCTAACATAAAACCATATTGAATAGAATTTGAAATCATACCGAGAATTGTTCATGTTTTTTAATGTTACCTTTTTAAATATCAAAACAGAATGGTATTAGCGAGTTGTTTTTGAAAAATAGCTTTAATTCTTTTCAGGAATAACAAACAAACAATCAATCAGAAGTTAATCAACGATGTGCTATGAAACAAGAATATAGAATCGAAACACGAGAAATATATTCTATTCTTGTGTAAGAAACTTAAGTTAGACCATTGCTGTAACCTAACAGTCACTGTATTCTCGCGCATCCGTTTTACATTTTCTCATCCAAATCAAATTTCACAACCTACTGAGTTATAATAGACCTATTGTAGTGTACAAAAGGAAGTTATTACATTGCCTCGTTTTCATGTAGTTGCGAATAGGTCTATAATACAGATCTTCGTTTCCTTTCTAGCAGCTCTATCAGTACCATAAGTGTCTTTTTGATAGAACTGAAAGAACTTCCTGCATTTTCAGATCTCAAATGGTCTGTGGAACCAATACAATAAAAACAAAAACAAATTAGCGAGAAATGGTAAATCTATCTGCAGACTCGACGACAAAGACATCACACACTAAACATAATGAAGCTCAAATTCACCCAAAAATTAAGTATAACTTAGAAGCATTATACCCAGGCTCAATTCTATTTGATTGACACTAAGATTCGTAATAGGTCAAAGGAAACAAAAAAATGCAATAGAATGAATGACCTGCAAGACAAAAAAAAGTGAGAGAGAGAAAGAGCGAAAATTTCATATGCAGACAAAGCAATGAGCATAAGCATAATTTGAGCCTGGTTACTCGAAAATTAATGAGCCTCAAAATAATTTTCGTGATGCTCGTATAAAAAGAGTGTAATACAACTCGACGATACACCAGCATGACTAGATGAAACATAAATACGAATATTGTTCCTCTCATACAGTATATCGAGAGTAGTAAAGAAAAGGTCGACCATCAATCCCTTACATAAATATTTGAGACAAGGGGAAATTTGTTTAAAAATTCGGAATTTCAACTTAGGCAAAAATACTTAAATTTTGATTAGCAAGACGAACTGCCCCAAAATTTGCATTTGTACCAAGACCCTGGGTACTAGGCTGCTAGAAGCAACAAAATTTATCGAGTTTACAAAAATTCCTATAATCAAATCTCTTAAAAAATTTCTAGGGACTTCTAGTGGTCATTTTCAGCATTTGGATTTTACTTGTGGTGTGTATTGCTTGCTAAAATTCGAAAATTCTTTTTCATAGTAGCTTTGGTACCATTATCAATTATATGGCGCAATAAATAGTCGAATATTTCAAATAAATCAATCAATAATGTATAAATACATTAACGCATTTCGTGTTAATGAATTCTGACGTCAATGTATTACATTACTCTGCAGTATTGAATAAAGGGGGGGAGGAGGGTCAACTTTGTTAAGCGGGAGGGGGTATGGAATAACCGAGGGGATTTCTGTAGTTATTTCTATAGTCCTATAGCTGTTTCATGGTTTGTGTAGCAGGAAATTGGTTAGGGACTAGTCGATTAGTTAATTTATTCTAACTTCACGTCATTTTTAATGTGAATTTTAATTCTGTAGCGAGTTGACTGCTTTATGTTATTGTTGATTTCCTAAAAGTTATTAAGCGGGGGGAAAGTTGATGGAATAAGATCAAACTTGGTCTGTGGAAGAGGCTAGGAGGGTTAAGATTTCGAAAAATTAATAAGGTGAAGATAAGATAAGATATTTTTATTTGTCAACAAAAAATATATATATAATTAGCTAAGAAAATAATCTGTCAATTCTAAGAGGATTAGATAAGAGGAAACAAAATACAGCTATAATTAAAGTCGCATATAAGTCACCCTATTGATATCAAGTTCACTATTGCTGATCACACCCTGAAAATTTCAGCATTTATAAATAACAGGAAGTGGGTTTAATAATATAAGCAATTATTTTTGCGGAGCAATATTTTTGCTTTTCCTCTGCTGGGGGTCTAAATTCCTTTGCCTATTCCTCAGTCCGGTATTTGACTGTTGCCTGTGTTCCTCTGCCATCTTGCCGCCTGTCTTGCCGTGGTACACCCACGCTCGGCAACCCTTAAAAAT
This sequence comes from Neoturris breviconis, assembly GCA_032360805.1. Taxonomy (NCBI): domain Eukaryota; kingdom Metazoa; phylum Cnidaria; class Hydrozoa; order Anthoathecata; family Pandeidae; genus Neoturris; species Neoturris breviconis. The sequence goes on along the minus strand of JAULBZ010004170.1, from coordinate 4,402 downwards.
ATTGATATCAAAAACTAGCTTCATGTAATCATACAGAATGTGTTACTGACATTACAAGCTTTCGTGTTATTTATTTGGAATTTTGACCAAAATAGGGTGATTATGTGACTTTAAGTAAATGGTAAAGCCTGGTGCGCTTGTATCTTTCGATTGTCTCGCCTACTCTATTGCATCTAGCTCTCTATATATCTTTTGACTCGGGGCCAGTAAGCACGAGTAATTATTCCATATTTTTCTAATTTCAAGATGGCGGCTGTTCCTGGCCATATCAGTTCTACTTCTAGTGGTTGTTCAACAACTGCACCAGCTCAACACGGAACGTACAGTTTTAGAGTTGATGATGTCGGTGGATACGATGTCGACTTCGTTGACCGAGTTAATCCTGACTATGAATGTCCTATTTGTCAATTTACATTTCGCGATCCCGTACAGACAAGAGATTGTGGACACAGATTTTGTGAAAGTTGTCTGGAACCAATTTTAATAAGGTTTGTTTTGATGTACATTTTGTTCTCCTAATCTTGTTCAAAATTTATTATCATGTTAAAAGGAAACATAGAGCTATTGAGCTGTGAAATATAGAGGTTATAGGATGGAGCTGTGGTAGATTTTCTGGATCTAGCAGGCGCCGGGTTCTTTTTTTAAAACAAGTTCGCTGTCTGTACGGTTACTCTTATTTGCAGAGTGCAGGGGATGCAGGTAGTGTATTTTTCTTGAATAATCGAGTTCATGTATGTTACACAGAAGATCATGTAGAAATATGTAGCACGTTGAGGTGTATCATCGTTTAATTCCGTACAGTTCCGGAACGGAATGGGAATTCCCATTGATAACGGTACATTTTAGCGATAAGAGGCTGGACTTAAGGGCATCCTTAGAAACCACTTGGATCCAAATCAGGTAAACCGGATTACCGGAATATCTCCCAGTTCTTTGCTCTGGTGACTTCTTCTAATGCCGGACGCCTGTTTTAAATTCTGGACAGTGGTTGTTTTTTTGTGTGTAAAACTCAAATTAACTCAGTAATTTAAACTTAAATATATTTTCCGAGTTATTTAACTCGGGAATTTTAATGAATTTTAATCAAAACTTCTCTAAAACTTCTTTTAGAAGTATTTATTTCGAATATTTGATATTATGAAGGAAAAGGTTTACAATCAAATTATCAAAATTATTAAACATGCTCGAGATAACGTTTTGTTTTTGCATCTGACCTTTTTTAAACCCAGTTCTAAAAAATATTTGATCCATCTCGTGTCATGAAAACAAGGTTACGTCGAAAGCGTAGGAAGCCGGCCTGTGCGTACAGTACCTAAACTTACGTCAAATAATAAATAATAAAAACATTTGTAATCTCCAATTATACCAATAACATTTGGTTTTAAAATCCTAGAGAAGACCAGGCAAGAATTTGTTTGTGAGTAAAACTTCTATCGCCAGAAGATGTGTTTAAATTAACAGGAGATTATATTATATGTGTACGCATAATCACTTTGACTCTTTTGTTATGATTCTTTAGAATATACATGAACTCGATTACTCAAGAAAATTGCACCACCTGCATTCCCTACACCCTGCAAATAAGAGCAATCGTTTTGCTGTAAAGTGTCCAGCAGTTTCTTTGGTTTTTGCCAATATTGTATGTCCGCCAGTTTGTCTGTTTGTGTCAATGACTGCTTGGCCAAACCCTTGGTAGCTACCCATCAGTAAATTAGAAGACTAGAACTAACTAGACCTGTAGACTGTCATACCTATCAATTCAAATACCAAATACTCAGTTTCTAAAAGAGCAGGGTGAAATATCCTGGTTCTTTAGCCTGGATGGCTAAAGAATCAGGAATTTTATCCCGGTTCTTTAGCCTAGATTTATAAAGAACAGGGGAAAAAGAACCAGGATAAAAATGCTAAAGAAAATTGCTAAAGAACTCTCAGGATGAAATTTCCCGAAAATAGCTCTCCTCTCTCAATTGCAAAAGAGCCGGTAATGTATCAATGTGCCCCCAAAAATTCTCAGAGCCCTGAAAAGTCCAATGGAAATATGGCTAAGACAAAGAGACATACGCTGGTCCTCCTGCATTAAAAATAAGAAAATCGGAAAAGATTATATAAAATGTTTTGGAACCAAAATATAATAGAAAACAATTTATATTTTCACTTTATTATTATTTCCTTCAGCAAGATACTTAAAAGTGAAGAAATTTACGCGAGAAGAAATTTAATTTTTGCAAAATTAAATTCTCGTGAAAACCTTGTTTTTGGCAACCCGCCAAATTAAATTCTCGCAAAAATTTCTTCCTTTAGAATGTTTAAATGCAGGCGCGAAATCTTGTAATTGTTGTAGGTTCCTAAACCTCGTCAACACACCAGACTCCTTTTTCCCCGGATATTTAGAAAATCCAGTCTAAAGAGCCTGGAATTTATTCCTGACACTTTAGTAATCCAGTCTAGAGGACCCGGGAATTTATTCCCGGCTCTTTAGCCATCCAGGCTAAAGAACCGGGAGATTTCTCCCGGCTCTTTAGACACTGCGTACAAAATATATACTAGGTACTGGATGTCTAGCTAGCAGTTAGTTTATTTTTAAACACTTTGTATTCACAGCTACTACTGATCTTAGATAGCTAAAATGTATAATGCTAATAATATTCAAGACTATATCGCAATATAGCTAGCTAAATATATACTTCACTTGTATTGTCAACCTATCTATATTTAAATAATCAATTGTCAGACACAATTCAGAGATTCCAATTGTCCTTGATTTGATCTGGACATTCCCTATGGAACCTTCTGTCCAGATCACCTGATGTGGAAGAAGTTAACTACCTGAACTTAAACATTGTCTCAGTAAAATTTATCTACTTGTAAAGTACTTTCTAATGTTATCTAAAGATATAGTTTAACACGAATTATTAGGCTGATTCTACTTACAATTATTAGCCTGATTCTACTTACAATTATGCTAAGATATAGTCAGAAGATAAAAGAGTAATATATTGGAAAGAACATATTAAATTATAATATTAGTAAAGAATTTCAATAATCTTTAAATTTTCTTTTGACATCCAATTACTGATAACAGTTCATTGTCAAAAACATTTCTCAACAAAATGAGCAAAATATACGGATTAGAGAGCTTAGAGCAGATAGAATAGAAATTTTATCTGGAAATTAAGGGTAATTCAGGTATATAGCGAAAAATATTCTGGAAATCTCCTCCACAGTGATGACCAGCAGTTATTTTAGCTCATGATAACACTTTTGTTTAAAGCTGATAATTTATTTTAGACTTTGTAGCTGAATCTACACCCTTAGCTCAAGCACTGTATCAGTATCAGGCTATGTATCAGGCTATTTATCATATGTCCAGCTATCCAGGCTTTATTTAACGTATTTAATTTCTTAGGAAATCACAGGCAGTATGTCCAATTGATAGACGTCCCTTAGCCAGAGATAAGGTATGTAGTTTTTTAAGATTTTTTTGTTGATTTCTTCATTTTTAAATACTACTGTTTTGGTCAGTGCCAAAGAGCAATCACTGTCTGTGGGAATGGCGTTTGAAGCTATGTTCAATTATCACTCCTCCACAGAGGTTTTTTCGTCTTTATTTTGAGCACAATGTGCATTGTAGTTATAGACCTAATGAAACTAAATTCAGCAAAGCTCAGCTGAAATAGAACTATCATAAGAATATTGTTTTGTGTTAAATTATTATAAGAAAAAGTTTGTTGCGCCAAGTAGTGCTTAAATAAATCATAGCCCCGGGTTAAAATTTTTGAAACTATCCATTATTTCATCTTTTTGAAGAAACCACCTCCAGATTAGCAAAATTTTGTTCAAAGTCCACAGTAAAGACATTATAAGAAAGTTTTCAATATCTCTACCTACTTACTTTGAACAGGGTTTTGCTTACAAACATTAATTTTGTTTTACCAGAAATGATTATTATTCCCATCTCTGATTTGTTGACTTGCACCTGTTTTTATGTTTCATTTTTATTTTAAATATTTTGAAAATACACCATTGTATAATCTTCTTTTGTGAATCTTTATGTTTTTATTCATACATTTCAAGCAATGATAGCACTTTGTGAAACTTTATGTTTTTATTCATACATTTCAAGTAATGATAGCACTTTTAAAATAGGAAGGAATAATCAATGTGGATAAGTTATTTTTACTAAAGTTCCAGGCTTTGTTGCCTGAAGCTATGCTCAAATATTTCTCCTCCACAGTGGTTATTTACTCTTATTACAAACCCCGAACAATAGTCTAGCATAAAGATGATTTCTAAGTGATAGATCAGAGGGTTATCTATGAATTATAACGAGCATATTTTTTAATGAAAATATAAATTTAATACTCGCACCTGCTGATTTCATTGAGAATACAGTAGTCCTGAA
>JAULBZ010004169.1:2724-15156 GCA_032360805.1 Neoturris breviconis | reverse complement strand
TTGCAGTCGTCATCAAAAATAACGTTAGTCACATCATAGCAGCATTTTTTCAGCGCTAGTGATGTTTTAGCGTTGAAATCACCGGCAACAAGTTTCTCATGTTTTTGGCAAGCTTTCTTTAGCAATCTGTAGAAAGAGTCTTTTTGGCTTTCACTGTTATCTGATTCTGTGGGTGAGTATGCATTTACTACTCTTGTATTGAACCCACAAATCTTTAGTCTAATTAGTTTTTTCCCAGAATTTCTATATTTGCAAATCATATTTATGTTCTAAGCTTAGCTTTCACTCGGTTTGGCAAGCTACTTTCAATACTGTGTACCTTTGATAACGGAGAACCCTTTTAGATCTTTGACCGAACTTAGACATTTCAAAGAGAGAAATAAGCTACAAAAGTTCAATGGGATGCACGCTTATTAATTTTTGGTTGTGAATATTTAAGCGTTGTATAGTGTTTGATATGTTATACGCTATAGGTGACGCAGTCTATTATCCATATTTGGTCAATAAAATGAGTACCAGCGTTCTGGGGTAAAAGGTTAAGTTAATCTACAAAAGGAGACGCCCCCGTACTAGCTAGCGAAAGAGATAACACCGAGTCGACTGTTGTCGACTAAACTACCTATATACTTACTTAGTTTGTGTATTTAAGTGTGTGTTATTTATATTAAAGGGCTTTAGATTGGATTTCTTCAGTCTATCTCCTATTATCTTCCTTTCTTTTTCTGCCTTAAGGCAAATTTGGTGTCGTGTGGGATAAATAAAAACTTAAACGTTAGTAATTGGTGAGCGTATCCTATCAGGCACACGACGTCGGATCAACTTTGAAATAACGTCAAAACAACGCCAAAATGACGTCGCGACATGGTTTTGACTTTATTTTGATGTTAGACCGACACTGTATCTACTGGGATATATATGAGCAAGAAAGAGACGCTAGATGAGATTTTAGTTAGTATGTTCAATTCTTTAACAAAATGAAACTAAAAAGAGAAGGTTCATGCAAAAAATACAAAGCCAGCTAAATATTTAAAAAATACAATAAAAATCTGATTTATACAAGCTTATCAAACGTTTCACACACATTTACAAGAATTTATACAAAACATTTAAACTATAAACCATGTCGGCACGCAACGTCTTATGAACGTCAAAAATATATCGTTTTGACGTCGCGACGTCATTATGACGTTAGTAAGACGTCGCGTGTCCACTGGGAAAAGTAATGGTCAGTAATTATTGATAAATTTACTCATAGTCATTTCGTTAAGAGTGCTGACGTTTGTTGTCAACTATCTTTTATCAAAAAGAATTTCCAAATATTACAACAAATTGCCATTTGTTTCACATCATTCGTATTCAATCATCCACTTTTTATCTTTGATTGAACCTAACATTTCGATGTTCCTATGAAATAAAAAAGAAAATAATATATGGACGCGATTTTGATAGGCTACAAATTTGTAAACACCACACAAACAGCTCACGAAATGATTATAAAAATGTGGATGCTGAGCCTACCGTACTTGATAGGATCATGTCTAGTTTGTATTGAAAACTAACTTTATTTAGGTGGATTCCCACTTACACCAGTCGACAAAAACTTTGTTCAAAGTCAGCAGTAAAGATACAAGAACATCGATGAATGGGTTGTCCTAGCGTCTTATTACGGACTGTGAACAAGTTTTTGCCGTGCGTGATGTAATTTTTATTTCAAGCAAAATTCCATATTCGCAGGTATAGTAGCAAACTATATGGGTAATTTTATACTACACATGCGCCATAGGATTTTGCTGAAAACTTCTTTTCACAGAAACGAAGTTTGAACAAATGAAATCTCGAACAAAACATATTTTATTTTATGCGAAGGCCATAAAGATTTCAGAATCGTATATCTCTATATAAGGACTGTGTATTACCATATATGGTACACATACCATATATGGTACACAGTCCGTATATGGTGAAATACGAGTCCGGATCTTCAGTACGGTTATAAACAGTAAATCTTCTTACCTGGTGTTGATAGTTGAATTGTTGTTGGTTTTTATTACCTGGACTTACTGGAGCAACATTTTGTACTGATGCAAGCCTAACATATAAATAATAAGTTATAAGGAACAGTCTCAAAAATAAGATTTACAGACAAGACTACTGAGTCAACGATCTCCGTAGATTCAATATTGTTGAATTTGGTTAAATTTAGTGACTACCCAGTGGGTAAAAACTTGTTCAAAGTCCGCAGTAAACGTTATTCTAGCATATTCACAGCGGTTGTGTCCGCTGGGTATAAATCTAGCAAAAATGTTGCTTTTGGTAAGGAAATTTGAAATCTAAAAAAGCCATTACATTGGTTGAAAGCGACGTCGCTTAACAAGTGGCGTCACTTTCAACAAAGGTAACGGCTTGATTTAGTCTTCGTGCGGACTGGATCATCAGCCTTTACATTTTTAAAGTACTGTTTCTCCTTTTCAAAAGTAAATGGCCGAGAGTAAAACGATTAAACGCTATCAAGCGACTTTGACTGAACGTCCTTTAAAATAGGTCCACAATGTTTCAACAATATTTATTTATAGATTTCTAGTCAGATGAAATACTTACTTTTGCAAAGTAAATAGAGTTCCAGACAATGTTTTACATCGACCAATCAAATCTTCTAATTTAGCGGGTTCCTCTTTGATAAATCTAAATGAAAAGTTAATCGAAAATGAAGGATTTATTGCATGTAAAGAATTCATGGAATTTATAGAGAGAAAAAATGTTACAATAAAAAGTCAATTATATTTTGAACTTACTGTTTTTCCTTATCAATGACTTCTATCTCAGATGTCATGACTACTTTAAGCATGTCATGTAACCCATGGTAACGATCTAAACAAAGCAATATAACTCGATTTATTAATCACATCACCGGAAGTCGTAGAATCCATAAGAGATAGCAACCAAGATTGTAACAGCAAAACAAACGTATGCCGGTGGTAGAAATAAGAGCAAATAATCACTGCGGGGAAGGGATTTTGGAGCATAGCTTCAGACTACAAAGTCTGAATCAATGCTTACAAATTACTCCCCCACAGTCATTATTTTTTTATTATTATTCTTGTTTGTCTAGAATAATCAATTCCTAATTCATTGACAAAAAAGTATTTTTCCATTAATGTACAAATACATGAAAACAAGAATGCTAGTAATTTCAAGAACGTTGACGTACATACCAATATTTGCGGATAATTAATAATAAGATGATCGCAGTTTTTCCAAACTTTGGATCAATACAAAAAAAAAAAAAAAACGTCTATTTTACGTTGAAAAAACGTTATGTGCCGGCATACTTACTTTTAATTTCAGCTAAAGCTTTAGTCAATGTTGTTAATTCTCCATGCATGTCATCAAGATCTTGTGGATCATCAACTCTTTTCTTGTTTACAACATCTAATCGAAGCTTTTCCATTTCGCTCTCAAGTGATCTATTGAGAAAAGAAAACCGAATCTTTAGTAGTCCTGTACCGAAGAAACCAATTTAATGTTTCAGTTTTGTTGAGTTTTTTTACAAAAGAAATTCGCAACCTCAATCCCGGAGCTTCTTCTTCTCTTCCACCCATTTAGACGTCAAGAAAGAAGAAGCGCTGGGATCAAGGTAATAAATACTCTTCATTATTGACATGTATTTTTAGGTAAAAAATATGGAAAATGAATACCAGATTTGAAATCAGCACTATCAAATTAGGCCAGATATTAATTTTTATTTATATACAAAGCAATTTTCATTTTTGACCAAGATTTGCCAAAATTGTTCAACAATTTGAAATTTGAATTACCGATTTGAAATCAGCACTATCAAATTGGATCAGGTACCATTTTACTTTAAAAAACAAAGCACTTTTCATTTTTGGTCCAAATTTGCTCCAAATAGGTAGCTACTTTTGGGTAAAATAATATGAAGTATTGATATTAATTAATTAGATTAGAATCAGCACCATCAATTTCGGCCAAGTACCTATTTTCAACAAAAACGAAGCAATTTTCATATCCATGTTTGAAAGCAGCCTAATTAAATTGAGGTACCAATATTTATCAAAAACCAAATCATTTTTCATTTTTGGTCCAAATTTGCCCAAAAAGGGTATTTCTATGTCAAAACTAAAAATGAATATCAGATTTGAAATCAGCATATCATCAAATTGGGTTAGTTACCAACTTTCATCAAAAAAGAAGAGCTTTTATTTTCGAAACATATTTGATTATATAGATTTCCAATTGACGGTGGACTGTGGAAGTTAAACGTTTTGCAAGAAAGATTGCTGAATAAACAATCTTGCATTTGATTGGTTTTTTCGTACCGAGGAAGCCAATCAATTACAGGTTCGTTGTCTTGACACTATTCATCGTAGATTATTTGTCTCTAATTTATTGAGTTTTGGCTTCTTTAAAGCTGCTAGAATGCCTGCTATTTGAAACGGATTTTGGAGATGATCCCTAACGTCGTAGCAAAACTCCCTTGTATAGGAAACACATAGGAAATACACATAGTTACAACTTTTCATGGGAATACAATTGTTCACAGGCCGTATTCACCCAGTGTGAACAATATCCTAAACCCAGCTTAAATAACTTGTAAATACTATTCCGTTTAAGTGTATTGCCCATATGTGGCAATCCATAGACTGTAGCTGTAGTATCACCAGAATTAGAAATAAAGTCGGGAAATCTAAACATCGTAGAACGGTCGGGTAATGAACATGCTATCAAAGATTCCTTTTTTTCATACTATAAAAAGATTCGATAATAACTTACTGCAATCTGGATTGTGTATCTCCCATCTTTTTTTCATAGTCGATCTGATCAGCAGTTAATCGATGTCTTCGTTCGCGAACTGGATGTTCATTGGCTGAAAAGAAAAATATACCACCATCACAAATCCTTTTTATATACCGGTATATTAACCTCTTATTAAAACTTTACAATCGTATTAATGCGATGATATAACATTAGAATATTATTAAGATACGAGAGCGAGTATATTGTATAACCGGTTTGAAAGGTGTAACAATTGGTTAAGTCGTAATCCAATGAACACGCGCCTTTAAATCTACGTCAAAACATCGTATTTCCGACGTAAATGTTGCTTGTTCCTTTGGACTAATCTGAATCAATTGTTCTATATATTGTATTATGACATATAGAACAATGGATTCAAATAAGACGTATTACAACGGGCATGCAACGTCTAAATCTACGTCAAAAAGACGTCTCTTTTGTATTTTAATATTCAGACGTTAAAACTACGTTTAAAAGTTTTTCATTTAGTCCATCACTTGTTATCTCCCAATGGGAAAATATTGTTCAAAGTCCGCAGTAAAGACGCTAGAACAACGTCTTTGACGTTGTTCTAGCGTCTTTACTGCTTACTTTAAATAGGTTTTTGTTACCACACTGTCAAATTAGAAAATATCCATCTTGTTATCAAACAATTTCTTTGTTTGCATTTCATGTCGACGAAAAATAAATAAACTTTGATGGTTGATGGTTTGATGGTTTAGGGGCCACCATAAAATAACATTTATAGAGAAGAGTGCTGAGTCAACGATCTTGCAATGGATTGGTTCCTTCGTATCGAAGGAACTAATCCATTGCAAGTTCGTTGACATAATACACTTCTGTGGTGTCATTTTTGTTGAATTTAGTCAAATATTATGATTCAGTTAGAATATCCTCAGTAAGCAAACCGTGGTCACACAAAAATATTTTACTTACCGAAAATAAAATTATTATTAAGATCCATCTTCTGTTGTAAATGTTCATCAACTCTTGCTGCCTTCTTACGAAATTCTAATAATTTTTTTTGTAAATCTGCTTTGAAATTTCGTGTATTGTCTACGTGAAATTTACGTAGATCAGTTAAGTCTTTTCGAATTTGTTTTATACCTGCCCTCACATCGCTTGCAGAATCTTCAAGCTCGATAAAATCAGGAGTAGTGACAGATGATTTTAAACACATTTCACCAGTTGACTTCTTCTTATTAGGTGTTGATTGTAGTACTTGAGCCCTTTCAGGTGCTTTTTCAAACTCACTAGATGTTTTTCTTGGTGTTGTTGACCAGGTTTTTGTTGATGATGTTTTTGTAGGCGTTGTTACAAAAACATCTCCATCGATACTATCACTTGAAGCATCAAATGTAGTTGTTGTGTGAGAATTTGTTCGAAGTTCGGTTGGTTTGGTCTTATTTACTGTGGCATAGACAGGAGATGAAAAAGCATCGGGAACTGTCATGGAACGTGATTTTTTTGATGAATATGGTTCGTTGTATGTAGTAGGTATTGATATGCCACGAGCTCGTTGTTCTAAATAGATATATAGTATAAGAACTAAAGATATGCACAAATTGCTTTCAAAAACAGATTTATGATTCAGTGGTCGAAATAAGAGCATAAAATTAATATGGAGGAGTTATTTTTGAGCATTGCTTCAGGCTTGCATCGAGGGATGAAAGCCTGAAGCTATTCTCAAAAATCACTCCCTCACAGTGATTATTTACTCTTATTTTGACCATCATTTTATTGACAGTTTTTTGTGTTATGAATATATCAATCAAATTTATAATTTTAAGACGTTCTACATATTAAAAAAATAACGTTATCAGTGAAACCAGAACCACGTATTCTATACAAAGCAGACTTACGTTTTTCCAAAACCATGGTCACAGTTTAGCAAATTAAAAATATATAATAAAATATATAAAAAACGTATAGCATATAATAGAATATTAAAATAGACGAGTGCAAGTGTTTAAAATCCTTGCTAAGTTTGTTCTTGTATCACTGTTTAAAAAGAAAACAAGGGACTGCGAACAAAGATAAACAATACAGCTGATTATCGATAACAAGATGGTAGATTTCTATTAATGCATACTGTTTCTTTTCAAGTTTATCAATATAATTTAATATTCTGTCTGGTAGCCAATAGTAACGACGATTATTGACAAACATAGCATACTTTTAATACACAATGAAGGTCAAAATGTAAAAAAAGGTTAAGTAAATGGATCTCGCGTTGTGACGAGGGGATTAGTTTTTATTAGTCATTTTTATTGTATTAATCGTGATATAATATACATTTTTTATATAAGAAACAGCTTTTGGAGCTTTATAATAAACATAACTGAATTTAGGTCAAAAACACAGAAACAGGACACGTTAAACGAATCGTTTTAATTTGTATTTTTTTTTGCTAGATTTGTATGTATTTGCAGTATGTTATATAACTCTTTTTAAGAAACAAATAAGAAATTTGAGTCCAAAAATATTGTCTAAATATCCAGTCCTCGCTCAAATCCTGAGTTTCTTATAAAAAAACAACGACCAGTAAAGAAAACATCTAGCGTATTTACTGCTGACTTTGAACAGGCTGTTGCTCACTGTGTATAATTTTTTAGATTTTCTCTAAACCGTTTTTTTGCTGAATACTTAACCCTATTAACACTAGGGGGAGTGGATTCCGCCCCCTCTCACATCATATTTTATAACTTTTGATTGGAATGCGCTATGGAGCTGAGATTTTCAGAGTTTTTTAGTTTTTATCCTTTCACATCTTTTCCAAAAAAAAAAATACCGCAAATCCACCGCACTCATTTTGAAGGTCACCAGCACAAAAACAACCATTATTAGGTTTTACGTTTAAAAACAAGAAAAAAAAAAAATTCAGGTAAAATTGCAAAATGATTACAACACCAAAAAGTAATGACGTCATCAAAAAAATATTTTGTTACAGTTAGTACTAATATCGTGCCAAGTTTCATGGTGTAGTACCAAAGCAATCCAGAAATCTCTAGTGGGGCGGTTGTGGGGGGGGGGGGGGGGTTATTTCGCCCCTCCCCTAGTGTTGAGGAGTCCCTAAATAGTCTTGCATTCAAGTAATGCTAAACATTGACACCTCGATAAAAGTGAAATCTACAAACATATTATAAATTTTAAAATAGAGCGCGGTATGATATCGAAAAAGGAATATAAAATTTTACCGTGTTCCGCAACTGTCGAGTATATCGGTGTTGTTTTTACGATGCTGGACTTACTACTCGTGCTCGAATTGCGTCTACTGTTTTGGTAAGATGACGAACGACTGGAGTTCACACTTGATGATTGTGCTTTAACTTCTTCTTCTAAATCATACAACTGATTTAATAGTTCATCTGCGAGTTGTGTCGAGTAATCCGTTTCTTCAGTTGGTTGTTCTTTCGGAGGATGTTTAGCTTCTGGCTTTACTTTCGATACACTTGCATATTGAGTTGTAACTTCGTATGGTTTTGTACTAACATTTTGTACACGAGGAACTGCGTTAGATCGTTCTTCGAATGTTTGTTTATTCGGTGGGGAAATAAATCCTTCAGAAACTCGTGTATTTTGCGGAACGGGAAGATCATTATGATCAGCTCTACTGTCTTTATTGTTGATATAAGTTTTATTGTTATTATTGTTATTATTTCTATGGGAATTTACTGTCACTCTTACAGAAGACGACGTTTTTATCTTTGGTTCTATTCGCGTTGGACTTGAGGGGAACTGATTATCTGGTGTTAGTCTATCTGTTTCTTGTTGTGCCATCATAAAAGCCGTTGGTTGAAAATGTTTGGGTAAAGATTTCTAAAGAATAAAACACGTTTATTAGCTATTATTAATAAGGTGGGTTACTGTTGTGAAATGCTGATGGTGCAACTCTGAGAAGTTATCGTTATGGAAATGTCTTTGATTTAATTGCTTAGTAAATTCAAGAATTGCATTTAAATCAGCAATTCGATGCAATTTAGTTTGACTTAATTATTTCACCATTGCCAATGACAACAATCAGACATTTTGAAATATTATCAAAATATGTAAAGGAAAAAAACACACACACACACAGGTACTGAAATACAGTTTTTTTTGTTTCTGCATGGTTTACTATTCTGTTTTAGAGAAAACATTTAATAATTTAAAGGTTAGCAGATGTGACCTAGATGCTCTCAAAAGATACCCCAATCTAACAAAATAGACATGCTATATCGCTTAACCGTTTTGTTTATCAAAGATTTAAGCCTATAACTCACCGATACCTCTCCGCAAACACCTGTGTCTCGGCTGCTGCCTCTTGATTACGATCCAGAAACTCAGAATATTAACAAATGACAAACGTTAATAGACTTTTTTATAAATGTATAAAAACGAGGTGTTCGTTGCTAAAAGTAGAAACGTGTGACAATGCAATAACTGCCTTTTTATGCAGTTATTGCATAAATAGGAAGTTATTACATTGTGACACGTTCCTGAGCAACAAACACGTTCCTGAGCAACAAACACCTCGTTTTCATGTATTTGTGAATATATCTGTTGAACCTTAATTAGGAATCATCTCCAAAATTCGTTATAAAAAGCAGATATTATAGCAATTTTAAAAGAAGTTAAAATCAATAAATTTTGTAAAAAAGAATCTACGATGAAGAGTGTTGTTAACGAGCTCGCATTTAAATGGTTTCTTCAGAAACCAATCAAATGCAAGATCGTTGGTTCAACAAATAAAGTTCTTAATTTTGATACCTTTCTAGCCATTGATTCAGTTTGATTTTGAAGGTTGTCAATTAGATGTTGATCAATTTTTCCAGGATTTTTTGTATCCACACAATCTTGCAAAACATTCGCATGAAACTTGTCTTCCTCGTTTAAGGCTGTTCTCAGTAATTCACTGAGATCTTCTAATTGATCTTGAACAGTGATTGGCCTAAAATAAATGGTGCATAAATGGTAAATTAATGGTAATTAATGCATCTTTTGAATACATTGTAATTAAATCAATTTAAGGAAACACATGCCCAGTAGGCAAATACACAGTAAAGACGCTAGAACAACGTCGAAGGGCGTTGTTCTAGCGTCTTTACTGCTGACTTTGAACAAGATTTTGCCCGCTGGGTGGTGATACAGTGATCAAAAAAAGAGTGAATAATCACTGTGGAGGAATGATTTTGGAGCGTAGCTTAATGCCAAAGAGCCTGAAGCTGTGCTTTAAAATTCATCCTTCACAGTGGTTCTTTACGTTTAATTGAACACTGGAAATGATAAAATCTGACGCACGATTAATACAAATTATTTACTTCATAAAATAGCAAATCATAGGATGCAGAAAACAAATGCATGCTCGTTAATGCATAAGTAAACGCCCTTATTACTGTAATTAATTTTTTCCTACTGATCACTCGTATTTGCAATATATTGTCAGTCATTATTTTATTTCTCTTTTATACTTTCAGGGGCGTAAAATAACAGCCCTAACCCTATTTTATACCGGGGGCAAAAATGCCCTGCCTGTGTGATTTTTGTCCATTAATATCCAAATAGCTAGCCTTATTAACTTGCAAATTTAGGGTAACGTCTATAATTTAGTTACGGTTTGTAAAATTCAAATATTTCTAGAAATGTTAATGCCGAAAGTGAGTAACCACGCCCGGATTTCGGTGCAAGACGCAAAAGGCATTTGCTTTTTGAAATTAGCATTTTTTTGCTCGTAACGCCCCAATTTTATGTAAAAATTGTATTATAGAGAGTAACTATCATTATTGCAGAAAATTTTGCTCCACGATCATGGAAGTACTGCCGCCTACCTGTTCCCCTGTATAGTGGTTTCGGCTATGTTTTGGGGTCAATGGTTTTGGGTGAGGGTTGACACCCGACATGAGAATGAATAAGATCTGGAGAGGATAAAAAAGTACTCCCTCTCCTAGTAGTAGCCTCGGCCTTGAGAGGGAGGAATGATTAAAAAAATAATAATTTGGGGACTAATCTATACAGAGGAGAGTATAAACCTTTTCAAAAAGCATTGAAAACGAGGCGTTGGTTCTAGGAACTGCACAAAAGGAAGTCATTACATTGCAACAAGTTCTATTTTCTATTAAACCAACGCCTGGTTTTCAATATTTTGTGAAAAGATCTATTGAGTCAACGGTTTGCAATTAACTACTCTGCAGTATCAAACAGGCTTATTAATAGTTCCCCTCCTCCCAGCTCGTATTCCACCTCCCCCCCGTTTGTATGATACTGCAAAGTAATTTCTCCATTAAAAGCTCAATGACATAATACTCTTCCTAGTGAGCAAAAACTTGTTCAAAGTCCGCAGTAAAGATGCGTCTTAACTACCGACTTTCCACTGGGCTATGTAGATTCACTTTTGTTGACTTTAGCTTCTTTATATCAAGGTTAAACGTACCAAAAATTCTGCTTTTTGGAATCAAATATTGCAATGGTCCCTAGAACCAATAAAACCTTTTACAAATATATGAAAACGAGGGGTTGGTTGCTTAAAGTAGAAATTTGCTGAAATTCAATAACTACCGTTTTGTGCAGGAGCTACACAAAATAAAGTTATTGCATTTTAGAATATTTGTACCTTGAGCAACAAATATCCCGTTTTCATTCAAGATCTATACTTACTGATCTTCATGAACTTCCTGTTTCTTCTTTAACACAGGATTATGTATCACTGGCTGTTTCATAACTTTATGTTCAGCAGCATGTTGAACAGTAGTATGTCCACCATCAATATAACTATATTGATTGCTTGAATCATCTTGTGAATAAGTAGGTCTTGTAAGAATATTATCAGATCTCAATGACGAGCCAGAATTTTGTCTTCTTAATCGAGGGCCACCGCTTATGTGATAATCTTGTAATGATTCAGCATAACCACGATCACGTCCTGAATGATTTGGTAACGTTTGTGTTCTATATGCGTACGCACTTGCTTCAGATTGAGTATCAGAAACTACGTCTAATTCTTGGATTTTTAAGAAGGAACGATTGACCACTTCACTAGAGATATAGAATTAATTGATCATTAAATATTTGGTTCTTTTGCCAATTTCTAGAATTTAGATGTTGGTAGATAACTTTAGATAGCTACAAGCCCTCACATAAATATTTGAGACAAGGTAAAATTCGAGCATGAATTCCGAATTTTCAGTTAGATAAAAAGCCTTAAATTTTCGATAGCAAACCATAAAACACAAAAAATCGAAAATGTTCCCAGAGCATGGATACTAGGTTGCTAAGAACAGAATTTGTCAAGTTTGCAAAAATACCTAAGATCCTAAGCCCTAAGTCTATTAGATTATCTCTGAGATATATCTCTAGAGACTTGGCATTGTCGTTTTCCGCATTTGAAATCTATTTGTGGTTTGTATTACTCACCAAAATTCATGAAATGCGTTTGCTTGTAGATAAAAAAAGGTGTTTGTTAATTATAAGCCGGATTAATTGATGTTAGATAAATAATCGATACGTCTAATGTATCCAGCGGTAATCTGGTAATCATTCATGACTGTCACCACAGAGATAAGGTATACTTAATATTGATTACAAATTAGAGATATTTCGGTCTAACTACGATACAAATAGAAGTAAATGTATACGCCTATT
>JAULBZ010004168.1:2863-15157 GCA_032360805.1 Neoturris breviconis | reverse complement strand
CTAATAAGCGTGTCCAGGGTGGATTTTTTTTTCGTGAAGAATAAGCGTCCATGCCCGTCAATTAGAGTGTCGAGAGTGTATGGTAATAAGCAGTCCGTATACGAAGTTATTTTGAACTGTAACCTGAGGTCGTCCACGCTCCAAAAATGTTTCGTTGAGTGAATTGTAAAGATTAATTTCTATGAGACGGAAAATTTCGTGCAAATGCCAGATGAAGATTTTTCATCTGTAGAAATAGACGTCATATGATATGAAGACGTCAATTTATACCAATGGAATTGGCCTTGGCATCGCTGTTTTTGTGTAATCAACACAGACAAACGTACCATTCCTTCCATAGCAAATTTTTTTTTTATTTCGAACCCAACCAGCAAAAGCCTGTTAAAAGTCAGCAAAATAACGTTAAAATAACGTTTTTCGAATTTGAAATCTTACTTCTTCGAACATAGAATGTTAGACCTTGTGTTTTATTTGTTTTAGGATTATTGCGAACAGTTTCATTAGTATCAATTAGTACTCTCTACCAGAAAATCTTCACTACTCCCAAACACCTAATAAAAAAGAAAGGAAAGTCAATGCATTCGCACAAATTTAAGATGGATAACGTAGAGATTTGAATTACACGAAATGAGTTTTCAGCGGTACCTATTGATTGTTCTTTGTTTCCCACCCAATCCCCAAAAAACTAAACTCAATTACTAATAATCACATTAGCCCTTCATGTTAGATCAAAGCAAAGCAAAAAAAAAAGTTTACTTAAAACTGTTTTTAAAAATTTTCATTGATATTGATTCTCTTCAAAAGTCAAATAGTTATTAAGACTTTTTTTAAAAAAAAGTTCAAATAAAATTATACCGACAGTAAAAACATCTAACAGCTCGTATAACATTCGGAAGCACTTTTAACAAGATACATTAAAGATTAAATATCATATTGAAAAAAAGACGTAATTCAACCGACACGCGACGTCATATCGATATGACAAAAAGACGTCGTTTTTGACGTCGTGACATCAAAGCGACGAGTTTTTGACGCTGATATGACGTCACGTGCTGGCAGGGGAATATTTAGATAATTTTTCTATACATTTCTTATTTTGTTTCTTCTATGTTTTAAATAGGCAATCAACGTTAATAGAAATTGTTTTCACATTTAGACGTTAAATGTTGTTTAGACGAATGCATTAGCGTTAATTTTTACTAGGCAAAACATTCGCTGTGAAAACTAAACGAAGACATACCGTTGGTAGAAATTAACGTCACATGGTGTGTGACGTCAATTCCTGCCAATGGGATGTCTTCTTTTTGGATTGCGAAGTGGATTTTTCGCCTAGTAAAATCAATCTTCATAACGATGCCCATTGATCTGGGTAAGTTATTTAGATACATGGCCAAACAAAACAACCACTGACCATTGACCACTCCATTTGTCTTCCAACTATGTCGTATTTCCACATTGTTTATCTCTTTGCGGGAGATCTCGAAACTAATAGCAGATTTAATACTTTAGACCAAAATAAACAATGTACTGTTTCCAAAGCAAGGATAGTTCATGGAATAAATCGTAGTGGGATTTTCTTACAGAGGCACTGGATACGAATTTGATTCAAAAGAGTCACGTGTTATATTGGTACTTTTTAGCATGGTCATTAAGTTTCCATAGTTGATGTATGTTAATGTTTTGCATTATCCAAAAATAAACACGAATATTAATGGACAACCTCGTTCCCAGGGCTTCTTGCCTTTTTGAAACACGGAAAAGCGGGGAGCTGTGCCGCTCGTCCGTGTTTCGAAAAGGCAAAAAGCCATGGGAACGAGGTTGTATCTATGGACTCAATCGAAAATGTAAATGCAATATAATTACATGGTGAGAGAAACACAAGAAAGAGTAAACAGGCTTTTACAAATTGATTGGTTCAAAGCAATTGGATGCTCGTTGACTAACGTGACGCTATTTCTTTGCATAGTATTTCTAAATCAACCTTATTCCCAGGGTTTCTTGCCTTTTATGTCATAAACAAAGACGTTTCGTATAAATTGGGAGCGGATATTAAAACCATAGTCACAAGAAAGTGACTATGATTAAACCCAAGGTATTTAAACTCATTCTACGTTACGGAAACATATACAGGGGGCATACGACGTTAGGACTACTTGCTTTCTATGTAAGAAAAGCTGTGAGAAACACAGGCTCAAATCAGTAAGAAAACTAGTAACCCTTAGACTCAATTTGGTGATAGTAAGAAATTAAGACTTAGAATGAAGCTGATGTTCAGGATGTGCGTAATTTAAAACGGCAGTAATAGATCTACTCACAAATACATTAGAACGTGGTGTTGGCTGCTCAAAGTAGAAACTGGTTGCAAGGCAATCACTTCCTTTTTGTGCAGTGACTGCACAAAACTGCACAGGTCTGCACAGGTCTATAAAGAAGCAACAATCCCCGTTTATATGATATGAACTGAATATATCCAGTGAGAAAAAACTTGTTCAAAGTCCGCAGTAAAGATGCTAGAACAACGTTTTCAACATTGTTCTAGCATCTTTACTGCGGACTTTGAACAAGTTTTTTACTCAATGGATAGTTTGATTACTGAATGATATTGGGAATTTCTTTGTAAGACTTGTGTAGTACTGTTAAAAACTTTCAGGTAGAAATTGTGAAACGCTCAATCTGGACCAAATTTACAGTTTTAGCGTATAATTTTAGATCCATTTACTGAACCAAAAAGATTGTATATTCAATTTGAAAGCTTTAGTAAATAACATGATATATGCTTCATGTTTTTTAATTTATTAAAATCATTATTGTACAAATCTTTTTATAGCGCGCTATATTGTTTATCATAAAGAGCCGTTTTACGCAGAATTATCTCAGCTGAGTAGATGACGTTATTCATAATTTCACGGGCGCTATAATAAAAGAGATTTTATAAGATTTTTGCGGAAATATCAGTCTTTTTAAATGATGTCGGTAAAGTCTTAATGTTATGAAAGATTCTATGTTTCTTTCGTAAGAAGTCGATGAGTATATGAATACGTGTTTATTTCTTTTTGTGACGGTCCCGTATTTCACATATTTTAACGGTCATTCTTTTGTTCTTTTTCTATATATTTTAGGGGGTAATTGTAATAACAATAAAATCGTCTGATGCTTGATACTATAACCCCCTGAAATATTAATATTATAAGGAACATTTATATGACTAAACTGGGAATATACCGGGGGAACCTTGAGTAGTTTTTATTATGGTTATGCGTTATCCCAGTAGGCGAAAAAACTTGTTCAAAGTCCTCAGTAAAGACGCTAGAACAACATTTTCAACGTTGTTCGCGCGTATTTACTGCGGACTTTGAACAATTTTTTTGTCCACTAGGATATATCTATGATGAAAGAAGAAATAGCAAATCATAAAGAGTTGAATATGTCGGCATCCATTTGTTATGATTGTTTTGATAACAGAAATGTCTTTGAAAAGTAAATAAATAAATAAGTCAATAAATAAGTACGTATTTATCAGTAAATCAACACATGTCGTATGTATCATCGCCTTAAATTGTTAACAGAAATCAATAGGCCTTTTACATAAGGTTTTTTATGCTTTTGAAAAGTGATCCCTGGACCTCTTATGGACTGACCTACTGAGTACTCGACTTCTTTACAACGTTGAAACAACGTCAAAATGGCCAAACGCGATTACTGAAGTTCTCGATAATCTGAACAATAAGTGCAGTGTGACTTATATTCACAAGAAGTCATGTATGCAATGGCTAATGTTTATGTATGTATTCTTTGTTTATGTCAACCTTTACATAGACCGCTAAATGAGTTCCACCTTATACGAGTTTGCATTTGATTGGTTTCTTTTCGCACTGAAGAAATCAAGCAATGGCAAGCTCGCTTTAGGTGAAACTCATTTAGGGGTCCATGTAAAGACCGTCTAAATGTTGGTTTTACATGCAAGTTCTTTTATTTCTTATAAGAACGACGCTTTAAGAACTTTAGGCTGGATCAAAAGTTAAGAACATGCTAAAAACATTTCGGGCTGAAATTCTTAAAATGTTGCAGAAGAGGAAGTAAAGTGTGTACTAGCCCAGAGAGTTCCCCTCTGTGTATATATTTGACCCATTTTCTTTGTTTTCTTTTCTTAACAATGTTTTATCTATTTAAACTGAGATTTTTTTATTTGTTGAGGCTGACGAGAGTTTGACGTGTTCTTATAAAAAAAAAACATGCAATGGCATAACATGTAATGACATAAAAAACTAATTTACACACAACTAAAAGGTCATCCCAGTGGATAAAAACTTGTTCAAAGTCAGCAGTAAAAAGACGCTAGAACAACGTCGTTCGACATGCGCTGGGTCTAAAGAATCGGGAATAAATCTCTTTATTTACTGACTAAAACTCCGACAATCGTCTTGATTACTGTTTACCCTTACCCGTCAGCAAATAAGAGAAATTTTCCCGCGTTCTTTAGACATTCCGAAGGATATTGGCGAAGTACATCAAAGCCGACACAGGGGACATCATTTAGTCATAAAACGACGACTTTTGACGTTGCTAGCCGCCTGGATAGCGTGCTGTGTGCAAACTAGGGAACGTGTATAGAGAGGTTGCGTTTTTAGTATTTATATCCTCTATCATGTTTTCACAGCATGTATGATAAAGCACTGTACTAGAAGAGAAAAATGATATAGAGTCTGATAATTCACATATGGCCATAGGAACATTTACATGCAAATTTAATATAATAACTCCTGCAGATTTATAAGCTTTACACTCTCGAATACGCAATCTGTTTTTATTAAGCATAATACAAATCACTGTGATTTTCTTCTTTCTCTACTTTTGTATTTATACATATTTATACGCGGTCTTATATATCATAACAAACTTTTATAGAAAGTTTGTATAAATTTCCCAGTATGCAAAAACGTGTTTAAAGTTTGCAGTAAAGACGCTAAAACAAGCTTTATAACATTGTTCTAGCAGTTTTACATCGGACTTTGAACAGGTTTTTGCCTAATGGGTTCACTAGAGTTTTTGCGGGGTGTTTTAAAAGTTGAAAATCTCATGCAGGGTTATTTTTGTTTTATACAGGGTAATTGAAAAACTGTTCTTTTTGATTTTTGCTCACAAAAAAAACTGTTCTTTTTTCTTAGTTCAAGTGTGGTAACAGTGATTTGATAGATTTATGTGTATATTTCATGTTTTACTTTCCCAGTGGGCAAAAACCTGTTTAAAGTCAGCAAAATAACGTTACAACAACGTTCAAAGAACGTTATTTTGCTGACTTTAAACAGGTTTTTGCCTGCTGTTTTTTTTCTGTTTGTTTGTTTTGAAAGTCTTTTGTTGTATTTGGAATTCTTACCTGGTTGGAATGCCCAGAAGACAAAATGAACGCACATATTTATCACATGGGAAGGAGGGTGTTGTGTCGGGAAATTTGTTATTAATTGGCTACTTTATCACGAAGAAACTAATCAGCTTCAAGATCATACCCTGTAGGCAAAAACGACGTTGTTCTAGCATCTTTACTGCGGACTTTGAACAAGTTTTTGCCAATTGGGTAGATTCCACCAAACTGATTTTTTAATAAGAAAATTCAAGCTTAATTTCATCTTCTTTATGTCGGAAGACGCTCATGAGATGATATAGATTTAGACACCAAGAGAGGATACGCTGAAGGGTGATATGTAACCGTACAATTGTTTAAATTAAACTGAGTTTGTTTAATCCCTTTGCTTCTCAACAGCGATTGACCAAGATCTGGTCATGTATATTATTCCCTCCTTTAATGGGCACATCATGGATACATTCATTTGGGCATCCGTGGTCAAACGACGTAGGATGCATGTGGATATAACAACGTTTACATGGGTATTTTCCCGATCACGGCGTAAAAGACTACCGAATACATTCCCGTATATTACCATATATGGAAATGTACGGGACCGTATTCGAGAGTTTTTAATGCTGCGGATATTCTTAATAAAGACATTACTCATTTCATTCCAATATCAAACCCAGGGCAAGAACTTGATCAAAGTCCGCAGTAAATACTTTAGAACAGCGTTTTTCAACGTTGATCTAACGTCTTTACTGCGGACTTTGAACAAGCTTTTCCTCACTAGGGAGAAGATGAAATAATATTAATATAAAATTTGTTAAATTATTAGCCTGATCCCCTGTTCTTAAAAAAACTGATGAATACTCAGTTGTTGTAATGATTGAAGCTCCAGGCTATTTAATAGTAGAAAAAAAGAAGAAGCACGCTCGTAAATGGGAGGGACAGTGTAAAGTCATAATAGCACGTTAAAAAATTGTTACTGGAATTTCCCAGAGATATAACAAAAGATAGGAGGGTGCATTTAGCTAATAACCACGCCTTTCAAGATAGATTTAAGGCTAATTAGCAGAATCACGCCCTGTTATAATATAATCAGTTCTAACGTCTTTACTGCGAACTATATGCACAGTTTTGCCCACTGGGTATACGTTCATTTTCGACGTTGTTCTTGTTCTAACCTGTTCAAAGATCGCAGTAAAAACGCCAGAACAACGTTTTCTACGCCGTTCTAGCACTGCTGACTTTGAACAAGTTTTTGCCCATTGGATACAGTATAAATAAATTATCAAAATAAATAATTAAGCCTAAATTTGACTATTTTGGGGTTATTTTTAGGGGGAGCGCCACTGCATGTGTTATTGATCGGTTTCATCAGTGGGACGCTAGAAATAACGTAGTTCGACTTGTTAGCTTCATTTTTGTACATATTTTAAACATGACGATGTTTTTATCGATATTACACTGAACCTCTAGGGAGGTGACATACAACGTGTTACTTGTAATTAAATTCTCATCACCATGACAACGTTTTTTAGTTGTGAATGAGAGAGCTTTTTTCTTCTTAATTTCTTTCAATTAACATATTCATTCATTAACATAGACTGTTAAGAAGATAGGCGTTCTGCTGGTTCCGTTAAGTGTCTGATCTACACTTTCTGCAATGCAAGTCAAAATGCTACGAAGGTTTGTTAGTGTTGTTGTTTATGTTGTTTTTATTTTTGTTGGCGCTCAAACAAACCCTTCAGGAAGTGTTAAGAGTATTGATTAAGCGATGTCAGATCAACGTCAATACAACGTCGATATAACATCGCGACGTGCCCACTTGGATGGCATATTGTAATAATGTCAAATCGGCGTTATTTCAACGTTTGCAGACATTTATCCCACACAATGCACCTAATAGCAACTTGCCAATTAGGTACGGTAAAGGAGGATATATTAAACCATTGGTATAGTGAAAACCTGAATACAACTGTCGGTCATCACCTGCGAATGGATGTTTTTAGTATAGTTTTCAGGTGATAACTGACAGTGGTATTACAAACTATCGATAGTTATAACAAGATCTCCGTATTTATAAATAGAACAATAAGATATTTTTATATTTATTAAAAGTGAGCGAAAACTTGTTCAGAGTCCGCAGTAAAGACGCTAGAACGACGTTGAAGACGTGTTTTTAGCGTTTTTGCTGCCGACTTTGAACATGTTTTACCCACTGGGAATAAGATACGAAAAATTTAAAAATAAATAAAGTAATTCATGAAAGAAAAACATACTTTTAACAACTTCCTAACAACATTGCCAGCCGGCAAAAACCTGTTCAAAGTCAGCAAAATAACGTTAGAACAACGTTTTGTTGCAGTTCTCAAAGTAAGAGTAAATAATCACTGTGACGGAGAGATGTTTTGACCATTTGAACATTTACTTTAGGTTTTTTAGCTTCAACCATCTCAAAATTTTGCTCCAAAACCAACTTTTTTGTTAGGGTTAAATCAACTAAAATTGACAAAATTCGACAAAAATAAATCTGTGCAGAAGTGTGTTATGTCAATAAGCTTGCAATGGATTGGTTCCTTCGTTACGAAGGAATCAATCGGTTGCAAGATCACTGACACGGTACTCTCCACTGTAGATTTTATTTTTGAGACGGTCCCTTACTCTTTTTTAATCACACAATCGCTTTTGTCTTTTTAAATTAGATAAATTTTCAGGACTCTTCTGAAAATTGGGTTTTGCAGTATTTCGAATAGTATTTCGAAAAGGCAAGAAGCCCTGGGAACGAGATTGTGATAAATGCAATGGAGTGGCTTTACTGCATACTTGGAACAAATTTTTGCACACTGTGATGATTTTAACCCTTCATTAGTATAGTGTTAGCCCCCTAAATTTTTAAATTTTGCTGTGAAAGTAACATAAGAAAAGTTATTATTCAGGAGGTTATTTCTTACACACTTTAAAAATCTGCATCATACTTTTGTGTGACTTTTTGCCCCCTGAATCTTCTAATACCTTCCTATGAATTAGCAAATTTCCGGGGGTACACCACCATACTAACGGAGGGTTAAGTTTTTGTATTTACAGAAGAATATTTGTATATTGTTAGTCAAATCACGGCCCAGATTCACAAAGCTATGCTATAAATCAACCTTGTTTCCAAATTGATATGTTCTGGAAACGAGGTTGTACGTACAACCGAAAGGCAATCTCGTTCCCAGGACAGCGTCCTCCCTTCAAAAAACGGATAGAAGCCCTGGGAACGAGGTTGGCCAAAAGTGTATAAAGTTCTGTAATGTTTTACGAACTTGCCGCAACTCCAAACTCCATTGCATGTGTTATTATTTGATGTGTTAAGACTTAAATCATTTCTTTTTAAAGCTCTGCGATAAAGTGCGCGGCTTTTTATAGTTTTTCTAAGAAGTTCAGAAAATCGAAAGGTACAGCTGGATGTAACGTTAGTTGTAAACATAAAAGCAGGATTGCCTTTTATACTGAAACATATTTCTATCGTATAATATACTCCTTAATTTCTTTTATTAATTTTCTACCGCTATTTTTTTAATTGAGTGCTAACAATTATATACTCATGTGTCTTCTGGCGGTAAAACTTAAAAATATATCTATAGTATTGTGTTGAAAAAAAACTAAGGGAACAGAAGGCTTTCATTCAAGAAGATGTACAATATGTCTGGGTGTAAATTATCTATAAGACAAGGATGCTGTTTGATAACGCAGCTATGGCACATGAACTTACAAGACATAGTTGGCACGCACTGTCTTATTAACGTTGAAAATACGCAGTTTTAACGTCGTGATGTCAAAACGATGGCTTTTCCATGTTGATTAGATTTTGCGTGCCGACGAGGGAGCGACAACCATTCTTTGTTTTAGTGTAAGTACAGATAATATTTTTACTTTTAAGGTGAAAGTCTTTCGAATATGGATCTCCACCCCGTGGGCAAAATTTATTCAAAGTCCGCAGTAAAGGCGCTACAGTAGAACAACGTCGAATGACGTTCATTGAGAACGACGTTGTAAATGACTTTCAACCGTCGTTCTAAACTTTATTTTTAATGTTGATTGAAGATCATGTGCCCCAATAGCCCTGGGAACGAGGTTTCCCCAATATAAAATCTCACATGGTCATAAGTACAATAACTCCATTGGGTAAAAACTTGTTCAAAGTCTGCAGTAAAGACGCTAGAACAACGTCGTTCGACATTGTTTTAGCGCCTTTATTTGCGGAATTTGAACAAGTTTTCTTCCCACTGGGATGTTCATGTCTAAAGTCCAGTAGCTACAGTAGCAACAGAAAATTGTTTCTCCATTCATCCGACAGCGGGCACGTGACTAACGTTGAACAGACAGTTAGCATGTGACATGTCTGTGATCAAAGTCTTATATATTGTTATAATACTGGCAAACAATATCATAGTTTGAATCAATCTTAACCATACATTCATACACTAATGGGGAGTTCCTGATTAACTTATGTAGTTAATTTTTTTCTCGTGGTTTCCAAGTGAGAATGTAAAGTTTGATTACCATGCTTGTGTCGTCAATTTCTACCAATGGAATGTCTATTTTAAGGCTTTTACAGAAAATTTTAGCCTAATGGAAATAAAACCTTAGCAGTCGTCAATAAGTAGCTACTTCCTGTTATACAATCTAACTCCCAACACTGTCTGAAGGCGTAAATTATATTCTAACTCCCAACACTGTCTAAAGACGTAAATCCGCCTTAAATCCTATAATTGGAAAACTTTCGTGTAGCTAATAAATTTGAAAATATTTTTTCATCCCGTCTTTTCGATGTTGATTAGACACGAGTGTCTGCAGCCCTGGTGATTTTAATTACCCCAGTAGGCAAAAACCTGTTCAAAAAGTCAGCAGTAAAAAAATGTTAGAACGACGTTAAAAACGTTGTTCTTCTGTCATCTTTACTGCTGACTTTGAACAGGTTTTTGCCCACTAGGGGCATGATATCTGCTGTATTTTAAAGATGCAAATCGTTTTTATACCGACAACGTCAATAACGTCTTCAACGTCAACAATTATTTCAACATCACGTGACATTAAAGGGCCCTGAGAATACGATTATCCACCCTCATATTTCACAGAATCTAATTTCACATTGTTATTTACTGTCGTGAGATTTTGATCAAAAATGAAGTTCCTGATTTTATAAAATTGTCATTTACTTCCATTTTTCATATGTAATCCATAATATCCGATGTAAACAAAACACCAAATACAATCAAAACAAAGATAACAATAACTGTACATAACAGTAAGAGAACTAAGAGAACAATAGAAAAGAGGATATTGGCTGATTTAAATATAATAATTATAAGAGAGACAAACAATAGGAAGAAAAAACTAAATTTAAAAGCTATTAATTAGGAGAGAAAAAATAAAATTTATATAAAAGAAAAAATCTCATTGTTATATTATACCATTTACACGTTTGTTTATACAATAATACTTTAAGCTAGTTAATCCACCATATTGT
Source organism: Neoturris breviconis (assembly GCA_032360805.1). Lineage (NCBI taxonomy): Eukaryota > Metazoa > Cnidaria > Hydrozoa > Anthoathecata > Pandeidae > Neoturris > Neoturris breviconis. Next base: position 4,295 of record JAULBZ010004168.1, on the reverse strand, counting down.
GAATGAAACCGTTAGAATTCCATGTTGATTTTACTCTATTTCATCTATATGATTATTTTTCTAAACAAGTAAGTGACATGTGTTAAAAACAACAACAAAGCAAACAATTTCGCGCGCAAAAATTTCATTTATTTTCAAGTATCGACAGAGGAAAGATGTAATAGGTATATTGTTACTCAGTGAGCAAATATTGTGTTTCAAAGTCCGTAGTAAAGACGCTAGAACAACGTTTTTAACGGTATTCTAGCTTCTTTACTTCGGACTTTGAGCAAGTTTTTGTTCACTGGGAAAGACTAATGTTTTTATAGCTATTTAGTTTGCACGCGACGTCTTATCAACGTCAAAAAAAGATTTCTTTTCGACATTGATAAGAAGTTGCGTGTCGAGGTATTTGCGTATTTGTTGTAAGTTGAATAATAGCAGGTGGTTTGGAAGATTTTCCAAAAATTGATAAGCGTCCCCCAACCCCCTATTTGGTACTGCAAAGTACATATTGTTTGGTTATTATTGCGTCTTCACAGTGGGCAATAACTTGTTCAAAGTCAGGAGTAAAGACGCTAGTGTCTTAGACACAAGTGTCTTTACTACTGACTTTGAACAAGTTTTTACTCGCCGAGTTATTTGTTTGTTTATTTTTACACACTTGTTTGAACTTTCAAAGTTTTCGCTGTGGACATTGAACTCTTTGCAAAGGTGCTTGAACTTTTAACACGTTCCCAGTGAGCAAAAACCTGCTCAAAGTCAACAGTGAAGACGCTAGAACAACATCGAATGACGTTGTTCTAGAGTTTTTACTGCAGACTTTAAACAAGTTGTTGTCTACTGGGTTAGAATAATGCATCACAGCGTGACCAAATAGGGTCAAAGATGACTCCATAAAGAATTTATATTACCATATATGGATTGTGTATTACCATATAAGGACTGTGTGTTACCATATTTGGGCTGCACAATACCATATATTGACTTCTCGTCGCTGGACAACTAGCATGTCTTATATGTCCATTTTTTGAAAATTGGGAATTTTTAAAAAATTGTTCTATGGTGTCAGAGCTTCATGCAGACAAAGTTCTAAGTCCGTCACAGTGAGAAACATGGTTAAAACCTCGGATATTTAATATATAACGATGATAAAGAATTCTTATTTCCCATATCTCACATAGTCAATGCCAGCCCTTCTTCTGTTCTACGAAAGTATGCCAACCTCAATCTCAGGCAGGACCTTGGAAGGGAGGTTGAAATTATGTACAAGCCAAATATTATGTATTATATTGCAACTGGATTACAGAGCCAACTCGTTCCAAGCGCTTCTTGTCTCTTTAATTTTGTTTCGGGTGTATATGTCGACGAAGACTTATTTACACTCGAGAAAAAAATCAAAGAGACAAGAAGCACTGGGAACGAGTTTGGATTACGGAGGTAAATTTAACGA
>JAULBZ010004167.1:0-12151 GCA_032360805.1 Neoturris breviconis | reverse complement strand
ATAATCACCTATTTTGCCCAAAATATATGTCAAATTGAAAAGTGACGCACAGTACATACTCAGAAAATTTCAAAATCCAAAAATATCTGGAAAAGTCGAAATGAGCGATTCTTTTCTCTAAAAATATTCACCATGTATTCATCCTATTAAGGAATGGGACTTTCAGGATAAGTTAGTTATAGTGAGATAAACTTTCGTATGGACTTTAAAGCAAACATTTCAAAATAGATCTAAAAATGAATTGTACCTTTAATTTCGCGCGCCTGAATCATGAGATAATTTGCTCAGTTATAATTTCGCGCGCCTGAATCATGAGATAATTTGCTCAGTTATAATTTCGCGCACCTACAAGCTCGTCCCCAGCCCTTCTTGACTTTTTTTTATTTTTTCTAGGACCAAGAAATTTTTTAAAAAAGTCAAAAAAGGCTGGGAACGAGCTTGGCGCACCTACCAACGTGTGTTTTCTGTCACATGATAATATCCGCAATGTGGTAGAACTATAGTTTCTTATATTTTCCCAATATCTCGAAACTCAAGTTTCTTATTTGTTTCTTAAAAAAGAGTCAAATTTTACTACCAAAAAAGCAGGAAAGCCTAACGAAAGATACAAAATGAAACCGTTCGTAACGTATTCTATTTCTGTGACAACTAAAGGGAGGGATTTTGGCCCAATTGACTAAAATCCTTAAAATCAACATGTGTTTTAGAGGTTAAAATCTAGAGAAAGACATGGAGTTGTTTCTTACTGTTTGCAAATTTCAGTTCTGTGTTTCTTATTTTTCTTACCTAAATTCAGTACTGTTTCTTATAAAGGTTCTAAAAAACCTCTGTATTTTCACTTCTACACTATTTTCGCATATTTTCAAAGGACTGCAACAAAAGTCACGATAAGTAATACTCGCGAAAAATATGGAATTGTTGAAAGATAAATTATAAGTTTTGTTTTATGTTTTCTATTTTTACAAGCTCGTTCCTAGCGTATTTTTGTTTATATATTTTACAAGAGTAAAAACAAATTTGGGTACGAACTTTTTATTTTGTACATTTGTAATTTTAATTATACTTTTCACGTTACATTCACATTGTTTTCCTATTTTCCCATTACTTCTGTAGCTTTGGTTGTGGTCATGTTTCTACGTTGACCCGACGTTGTATGCTATCATTCAGTTAATTACGTCATTCGCACACATCATTTGGTTTCGCTATGACGACATAAAATCTCGATTGTAAAACTCTTTACTGTTAGTGCCTTTTTGTATTTTCTGTCTGGTTTGATCTCTGAGGTAACAAAGTACTTTGTATTCGTATTACTTTTCTTCTTTTTCGTTGTTTGCTAAAACACATTGCAAGAACAAACACAGACAAAGCTACCCAACCACCTATGGCTTGAAGAGATGCGTCCTTACTTCTTTTGGCTATAAAAACTGTTAGCTCACAATATTCTCCTGTGTACACACCAACACATGTACACGAATGACTTACTCTATCACTATGTCGTGCTGATTCAGTAAGTTTAGTGCGATTGATTTTGTCAACTTTTTTTGTACATCTTCCACCATATAAACATTGTTTACTTAAAGTAACATCTGTTAAATTGATTTTCGGAATGTCTAAAGGATATACGCATAAACCACTTAGTGAAATATTTTTCATGGATTTAATTGCAGCGTATAAATCACAGTCACATATCAACGGGTTGTCGTCTAGACGGAGTTGAGAAATATCTTTGGGTAATCGAGGTATATGGAACTTGCTTATTAAATTGTGACTAACATCTAATCTTCTGATATTTTTTAAATCAGCAAGTGTGCTCCAATTTATCATTCGAATGTTATTATTTTGTAGATCGAGAATCTTTAATTTCTTCAAATGTATAAATAACATTTCTACTGTTTTCAAGTTGTTGTGACCCAAGTACAACCTTTTCAACTTGGGTAAATATTTGAAAATATCTCCGTTGAGTTCGTACAAACGATTTCCTATCAGATTAATTTCTTTCAGGTGGATTAAATCATGAAATGCGTCATTATCAATTGTTAATATCTTGTTATTCATCAGGTTCAGATGAGTTAAGTTGGATAATCGAGACAATGTTTTTCTTGATATTTTAGATAATTGAGTCCCTGTAATACTTAGTTTTTTTAAATTTTTGAATGATGAAAATGCATATTTTCTTACGTATCTAAGCAAAGGGTTTGTTATATGTAACTCAGTTGTTTCGTTTATTGTTTCGATCTTAAAATCATCTGTCTCACTTACCCTTGTAGAATTATAATGAATAAAAGATAAATCTTCGCAAACCATGTTCTTATTCACGGAGCTATGTGTACAATTGCATGATCGAGGACATTCCTTGGTAAGCGCAATCATATTTAGATTCACCATTATTAACAGTATGATTATCTTCATGGTGCTTGACTTGTGTAAACATGATCTTGCTAGCAACCAAGTAAACGATAGATTCATAATACAAACGTCCACAGTTTTTCTATAGCAAAGAAAGATATTTACTATTTAAACATCGTACATACTACTTGCATGGTAAATATTCAGCTTGTGTTTAGACATTCCAAGCTAATAATAATATTTTGTGGAATCAAAACACGAACCTTGATCACGTGTTCGAATCGAATACTTTTAAGCTAATTTTTCTAGATGTCATTTCCTTTTTTTATCTTTCGTCATAACTCAATACGAAATGATAAACATTAACCCAATAGGCAAAAACTTGTTCAAAGTCCGCAATAAAGACACTTGAACAACGTCGTTACGCTGTTCTAGAGTCTTTACTGCGGATTTTGAACAGGTTTTTTGCCCATTGGCAAGAATGTCCTACGTGGTGAAGGTCTACCGGATTTCGTATAGTTCTTTGTATTACCATATATGGCGATACACAGTCCGTATGTAGAACTATATCCACGAGTTTATATTCTTAGTCTTTTAACCTAAGGTTGATTTCCATGAGGCGGAAAATTTCGCGCGTAAGTCACACGACGTGGATGTCAACTTCTACCAATGGAATATCTTCATTCGGCTTTCACGCGGAATTTTCCACTTAAAGTCCGGTTTCATTCAGCAAATATTTCTAAGTTTATTAAGTTGAGAAAATTGATTGGTCGAAAGTTCAGCGCGCAAACTTGAAAAACGAAATACTTCAAATAGAAAAATGCTGCCCACGCGGAAATATGCGCAGAATGGAAACCGCTTTGATGGTCTAACAAATAACTTATGGAAACTACAGAAACTTTTTGGTTTCTTCTGAATAGAATGAAATAAGATTAAGCTGACAAATATAGTAAGTTCTTGAAATATGTAAATGCATAAGCCAATCAAAAGAATGTTTTGGTTATCACGATCAACAAAATGTAAACATAATGGATAATAATTAAGAAAAAGCGTCAAAACAAGCTTTGTGAAACCTTAATTTTCATAATTCAAGAGGCACCTATGAACAACAACAATTCCTCATTTTATTTACTCGTTTTTTTGATTTTTCATGATGGATTGGGCAGCGTTTTTCAAAATTGGGGAAAAAGGACTAAATTGTTGCTTAGTGACCATAATTACTTTCGCTGGAAGAAACTTTCGCGGAAAAAAAACTTTCGCGGCAATTTAACCCCGTTTTCCACGAAAGTTTCTTCCGTAAAACACTGGTCAACCGCGAAAGTTTATTTCCGCAAAATATATCAAATTCTCGAATCCGCGAAAGTTTATTCCGCGAAAAAAAATCTAAAAAATATTTTTTTGTCGTTTCATCTCTTTTCTTTTACATCACACATTTTATACATTATTGTCAATCTAAAACGATAACTTTTTTCGAAACGATTGGATATTTTATCATTAAATACTCTGGTTGAGCTTTTCCCTAAACCTTTTTAGCCTGTTTGATATACCGATATGGTATGAGAACATCCACGATGTTGAGGGCCAAATATTTTGTTAGAAAGAGCGGATGTTCAAAATATCCGGCAGACCTAAAAAATCAGTAAGTAAAAAATTTACACCACGCTTCAATGCTGTTGGCTTCAATGCTGTTGGCTGGCGCCCTCTTTTGTGCTATATAGAAACACCGTGGGAACGAAATGGACTAACAAATTGTGCGAATATAGCTGAAATAGAGAGATTCAAAATAGCCGATACAAATTATAGGAATTTCAGTGCAAACCTCGGACTAGAAATATACATGCAGACATAAATTATGAGACATATAATACAAAACACAAGTAATGCGGAAAACGACCACAAGAAGTCCCCAGAGATTTATCGCTGAGATTTATCAAGTAGACTTCGCACTTTTTGCAAACTCATTTTGTAAACTCAATTTGCAAATTTTGATGTTCCTAGCAGCCTAGTGCTCAGAATCTTGGATCAATTCAAACTTCGACGCCGTTCCTTTTGGTAATCAAAATTTGAGTCTTTTTGTCTAAGTTGAAATTCCGAAATTTTGCACGATTTTTAATTTGTCTCAATTACATATGTGAGTGCTTGTAATACGAGATAGAGAATAATTGATATAATCAGTAATTTAATTAATGGCGGTCTACTATAGCAACTTTATTTAGAGGAAAGTTTCAAAAGTTTTGTTTTTGATTTTAATGTAAAAAGCAATGGGATAATAGTCCAGTCGCTGTACAAAAAGGAAATTATTGCATTGTAGCAAGTTCTACTTTGAGCTCCTGGTTTTTCTGGTTTTATGAAAAGGCCTATCAGAGTTAGGATGATGAGATCAAAGAACGAGATTTTTCCAAGACGGAAAAAACATTTTCTCGGGAATTTAATTTCGCGATTCAGCTGAGAATCTGCTAAACTACAAAATTTTCTTCCAGTTAAAATTTCTTCCGGTTAAATAATTCGAATACTAACCTTTTAGACAAAAAAAGGTTTACACATAGCCTAAAAGTCTACTGTGTGGTAGCCCATATTTCCCTATACGGACTGAATATATCGCCATATATACACCGTTCCACATACAGAGTGGTGCGAAAACTTATACGGTATATAGTTCAGTTCCTTTCCTTGTTACTAACAATTTAAATCACTTATAAACTTGAAAGAAACTTATTATTGTATTGATAGTTTAGACAAACAATGTAAATATTTAGAAGCCATTATTTCAAAATTAGTATTTACAAACAGAGAGAAGGATGGATATATGCTATATCAACAGTTTAAGTACGACGTCGGCTCAACGTTGAAATGACGTCAAAACGACGCGTCTTGTTACTGTTTCCATGTTGATCACAGTTTGTTTGTCCACCAAAGGTCATTTCTGCTGGTACACAGCGTCTAATCAACCACAACAAGATGTCATTTCTATGTCAGACATCAAAGTGACCTCTTTTCGACGTTGGTGCCCATTGGATTCACATCTAACCGAAAACATAGTCGCATCGGAAAGCATGCATAAGTTTCGACACAATGAGAGCAAGTCATCCTCTTTCCCTTGGCTTCTTTCCTCTTTTCGAGGGAAAAAGCGGAAAGAAACCCCACTACTGGGAACGAAGTTGAAAGCAAATAGAATCTATCAGAAATAATCAGAGATCCGATCTCTGGTTACGTCAGATAGATTCTACTTGCTTTCATTCATTGTGCCGAAACTTCCACATCTCTGAAATAAGGTGTAACCGCGTACTTAGAAAATACATCAAATTAACTTTCCATAGGGACCGAAAATCAGATGTTGGGGGAGAAGGGGTTATCAGAAGAAGGTGGCTTTAAAACAAGAAATACACAAAGCTAAATATGAAAACATTTCCGGCGAACATAAAAAATAAATAATTCCCGGCGTATTGCGAGGTATGCAGAGGGTGAGCAGATGGTTGGAGGCCACCCTTAGCGCGCGCCTTCTGCATACCTCCCTGAAAAGAGTGCGCAACAGGTGTGCATGGTTGGTATGGTGCGCATGTCATGGCGCGCATTTCTGACTTTGGGGATCTTTATATTATTGTATTGAGTATTGAGCACGATGGACCAATACCTTATATGGGAACAACCAATGAGAATCGTTTAAATACTTTCAAACTACTATATAAGAAATTACATTCCCTTGACATGTCTTTACTGTTAGTCTTCAACAAGAAACGTCTAACGAGTACGTATTTATTACTCGCACTTGAAAGTCAAAATAAAAACGAGACGAATGAGCTCTTCTTGCCTACCTTTTTAGAATCAATGTATTTATGCTCGCGATATACCTGTTCAAAGTGCGCAGTAAAGACGCTAGACATACGTCGTTCGACGTTGTTCTAGCGTCTTTACTGCTGACTTTGAACAAGTTTTTGTCCGCAATATACCGTCTATGAGCAGTTGCTTCGTTACTTCGATGTCTTCATTGAGCTCTCTCTATAAAATTTTACATTTCTTCATAACATTTTAAACACTGATTTGAGAATTGTTGACGCAGGATTGAAGAAAATGTTCAAATCCATTTATATTTGTAGCTTATGAAAGATTCTATCTATAAAAACACTGCTAATCTTTTGTAATCTGAACCAGGTGGATATAATATAATAAATGAGTCACCAGTCAGCAATACTTTAATGTCAGAAACTTTAGCGGGAATAAACTTTCGAGGGTTTTGAGCAAATAAGCGAAAGTTTAGTCATCTAAAAATTTCTTAGTTGCTCCAACCTCGAAAGTTTATTCCCGCGAAAGTTTCTTAAGTTTCCCAACCGCGAATTTGCCAATGTAGCAACAGAAGAAGCGATGTATTCGAATATAAAGGAAGGTGCATTTGATACACTTAAAATAATTGGACGACATAGACAACATTTTATAACATAAAACGTTATATTTTTCATCTTTTAATAATTCCGTTACTGCTAAAATAACCATCTCTTCTTTGGTTCCATTCCGCGAAAGTTTTTGAAATAGCACAACCACGAAAGTTTCTTTCCGCAAAACACACAATTTTTGCTTTTTTTTCCTCCTACGAAAGTTTCTGACATTAAAGTAAAAATATCTATGGCGTGACTTCACAGCAAAGTTTAGCCTGTCCCAAACACTTATTTATATGATTTGACATTTTCAACGTTTTACGGCATGCTTCAAAAAACTCAATATCTATTCTCAATAACAAGTCAAGTACTAATTCATCGCTACGGATGATTGATGATTACATTATCAGTCTTCAAATTCTTCTGATTTTCTCTGATACGAAGAAACTAATTCAATTCTTTTCTTCTTTCTTATTGCTGATAGGAAGATAAAAAATAGCCGGTGGATTTACAGTTGTGTATTTTCCGGTATGTATTTATTCTTTACCATGTCCGTTTAAAAGTAGGAGTGCTCTAAGCAGCTTGGATTCGCCAAGCTAGTGGGTGATCAAATGTTAAGAAGAAATCGACGGCTAGACGTCTTGGTGACGTCTTGGTGACGTTGATAAGATACATCCTATGCCGACAGGGTTACATTTTTGTATTCTTGAAACAAAAGTAAATAAACAATGCGTTATTAAAATCAGATTTCAAAGCCTTTAAATTAAATTTCATTAGTTGGCGTGTAAATAAAAAGTTATAAAAGAATATTTAGAAAATGTATGAGAAATAAATGAAATTACATTCTGATGACGTGGCAACTTTTCAATGAGTTTTGTCTCTTATTACAGTATGTTGACAGAGATTCCTGCATGAAAAATTACTTTTTGAAATGAAGTAAAGGATAAAAAAGTTTTTTTTAAATTTTAAAAAATCTTTTCTGGTTCTCACCTCCATCTCTGGAAAAAAGAAGAAAATATTTAAAACCTAGAAGGAAAAAGTTAGATATATTATGACAAACAGTTGATCACTAGCCAAACAGAAAGGAGCATGCACATTGGTTAAATGTCATTCCACTTGAAGATCATGGTTTTACGTTATATAAAAGTGAATTTCGAGATGTCATTTCTATACGTTACAACAAGCTATCCATGTGATCAGAATGTTTGACCTAATATATGCTGTTTTACATGGTTACTGTGGTGGAGTATAATATTTACGTCTGTCGTATGCTGTTTTTAACTCTTCTGATAAAAAAAACAACATTTGTGGTGGAGTATTTATCAATAAATTGCCTGTATGAAAGAGTACTCTTTGTGAAATTTTGTCGGCCTATTTTGTAATCAAAGGCGGGGTTTGGTGACAAATTCCCACACGATAATTAATGGTAACTTTACCTTATCTTCATGCGTTACCAGCGTATTTTTCAATATGCAAAGGGAAAGTGGATAAGTTGCTTGAAAAGTACTCAAAGTTTCAAAGATAGTGGATCTGTTAAGAATTATAAATGGTTTGGAAAATACTTTAGGGAGATTTAATACCCCACCACACTAATGAAGGGTTAACGATCTGATTAAACCTTGGTCTTGGTATTTTTCCAATTAGATTTGTATTTGCCAAAGTTTGATTTGTTTGACTAATCTTTGTTTAATAATACAGGAATCAACACCTGCACAAAAAGAAAGTTATTGCATTGCAACAAGTTCTACTTTGAACAGCCAACGCCTCGTTTTCATGCATTTGTGAATAAGTCAATGAATTAATGAATCATGTATCAATCTTTTCAAATTACAACCGTAAAGACCTTTTGCATCCTATGCATCCTCCTTCCCATATATTTTGGAAATGTTAAATTCAGGCTGGGATTTTTGGAGTTCTGCATAGACGGGAGGGAGCACAAAGGGCCTCCACCTCCATAACTTCTTGAAACCATGTTGTAGTGTTGAAACTTTCCAGAAAGTTAGGTCGACAACATAATAAATATTTTAGCGTAATTATTTTTTTGATGAGGTCATTACTTATGATGACGCCAGCAAGGCAAAACAACTCTCTTTTTTAAAATTTAAATTATAACAAATAAGGAAGATGATGTCATAACTCGAAAAAAATAACATAACTAAATCAATATCGAGTTACTAACTCAAGTGTGTTAAGCTTGTTCAATATTATTGATTTAATAAATCGAAAAAAATTAAACCACTAAACTAATCTCCAGTTAGTCAGTCGAAAGAAATTAAGCGGCGATTGTTAACAACTTGAAATCTCGAGTTATCACTCGAAAGAAATTAAGCCACTAAATTAATTTTGAGTTAATAATTTAGTACAAATTAACCCTATTAGTACTGCGCTTTTTAGGTCTCTGTAACACTGGAGGTATGACGTGCCGTTTGTTTCAAAATTGACTTTTAGCGGGATGTTGTAAACTGGGCGGTACTGGCCTTATTTAGGGGAAAGTTATATTCAGCGAAATAATATTTTAATACTGAGTTGTCAGGAGTTCGTATTAAGCGGGAGTTTATTCTAGCAGGAATTTGTTTAGGCAAGGAAGGGGGAGAGGGCTCAAATTCGGCGGGAGTTTGTTTTAGGCGCGGAGTTCAATTCGGCGAGAGTTTGCTTCAGGCAGGGAGTTCAGTTCAAACGTTGATACAGCGAACTATAATGCACTGTTATAATGTCGGATATGTAATATTGGTACAAATATTGCTTGATTTTTCGCTGTCTTTTTAGAATGTATAATATTAACATATTTGTTTACACGTCGATCTATCTATCAATATTCGACGTTGCCGTCAATTTTGTTAGCGTGAAAAACACGTGTTGGTTTAGAATATGAACGTCTTATCAACGTAAATAAATGCGACGTCAATTGTCTTTTGAGTGAGAGTGAGATTTGTTAAAATGCAAATTGTGGATCCGGGAAAAGCCATTTTAGAGGGCCTAGACCGAAAAACCTTCTTTGTCGCCCCGCCATGGTGGGTGACATTTTTAGGAATCACAGTAATACCATTCTGCCCCCCCACCCATTAAAATTAGTAAACGAAAATACTTGCGTACTTGCTCAATACAAATCCTCGTAGCTTATTCAGACTACACGCAGCTCTGTGATGACTGGTTGTTAGCCAAATCTTTAATGTTGTTTATGAGATTTACCTTATCATAGTCACAAGATTCTTGTACACTTTACTCTCCTCCTCAGAGGTTTAAAATGAAAAGTCAGGGCAAAACAGTGATGTCCGGGGAAGGATAACCTCGTTCCGAGAACTTTTTGCCTTTTCGAAATACCGAAGAACTTTTCTGTTTTTCGAAAAGACAAGAAGTCCTGGGAACGAGGAAAAGAAGCAGAAAAATTCAGAATAAATAAAGAATATTCTATCCACTAAGCTCTGGGAAAGAGAGTGATTAAAATTGGTAACCTACGACGCTTTACACAAATTATGAGACATTTTACGAATTTCATCAAACAATACACACCACAAATAAAAGATAAGTCTGGAATATGACCACGAGAAGTCGCTAGAGATTTATCAATCAGTGATTTATTGAGTAGACTCTGTTGTTTCTAGCAGCCTAGTACCCAGACTGTTGGAAAAAATTTCGACGCTGTTTGTCTAATCAAAATTTAAAGCTTTTCGTTTGAGTCAAAATTCCGATATATTGCACGAAATTCACTCGTCTCAAATACTTATGGGTTGTTACTCTTTGAAAATTGTTTCTCTTGAACTTGAACCTAACTTTGTATCGATTTTCAAAGAAACCGATCGAGAAATATGCATTTAACGGATTTTAATTTTTGTCTAAAAATGTTCTTGATTGGAAAAGTCACATTTTCTAAACTTTATACGGAGTTTAATTTAGCCATAGAGTAGACGTTATTGGGTGAATAGAGAAAATACAAGCACCTTGGCTCAGTAACGACTCAAATGTTGACATTATCTTGCACTGGATCCTGCATCTAAACTCTGTAAAAAGCCTAAGCACCAAATGTGATTTAGTGCCGCTTCAAGTTGGATAAGTTCTAGCCTCTGCAAAGGAGTGCGTAAAAGTGTGCATAAAAACTAGGTGCAAATCTTCCTCTTGTGAGACATAAGGAAGTTTCATTGCGGGATTTCTATCTCACTTTTCCTATGCATAAAAAAATTATAAGAAGCATGCCTCTAAAACATCTGTTTGCATACCGATGGTGATAAAGCTGTTTTATATATTTATTATTCAACTGTTTGTTATTCAACAGTAACAAGAAACCGAGTCGGCTTGAAAATCTCACCTCAACACCGAATTTTTGCATGAAGTTTTCTTTTTACCAAATATATATGACCACGATTGTAGTCCATGTGTCAAACTGTTCGAGTTTTGTGTCCAACACATAACAGGAAATGCTATTTCTGAATTTATTCTGTGACGTCATAGGGCGTGGTCAATTGTCAAACATTTTGTCAGTTTCAAATAGTTGATCATGTTGGCAAATGTATTTGCAGATTTTTATAGAGTCCAATTTTTCTAGGGTCCGGTTTTTATGGGGTCTGGTTTTTAAGGAGTCCGGGATCCGAGTCTGGGTCCGGTAGGTAGATGATGCCATGCTAAGCGAATATATTATTGCAATTGAGTCTGTCAGATAAGATTATAGTCACAATAATACTTGTAAGTATGATAAAGCTAGGCAGATAGATAAAGGTAAACCTCCTCAACCACATCAAATATTTTGTTAACCAGTCATCCAAAGAAGAGTTGTGTTTAGTCTGAATAAGCTGGGACTGTGTATTGAGCAAGTATGTTCATTTATTCTTAAATGAGTCAATGAGCCAGAAGTACCTTTCCTTTCTTCTCACATGCTTTACGTATAAAATATGCCATTTTTATTTTGAAAGATAGTGATTTGGTTAGCGTACGCCGTAGAGCTGTATCGCCCGGAGGCTTTATTTTTATGAAATTATTCAGAACAGCCTGGATTAAAGTTCATTTACGATACACTTAGCCAGGCTTGATTAAGAACTTTTTTTAACTTTTCCCGGATCTACAGTTTGCATTTTAACAAATCTCACTCTCCTTCGTTAAGGTGAGATTTAAATATTTGATCTTTAAAATTGATGTTCCAAATGATATAATAATGAGTAACAAAATAGTGAGTAACAACATAGTCAACCCTCTTTGTACCACAACGTCCGAAATTTCCGTATAACTTCTGATCCACTCATCGTTTTAAGCCCCAATTTAGTGACTTTTTACCTTATTATTCTAAACGGACCCAGGACCACTTTTGACCTTCGGGGCCGGAAATTTTCAAAGATTTTTTAATTAAATTCGGTATTATTTTGGTCTACGAAGGCTTTTTATTATGTAATAGTTAATAAAACATTCATAATTAGCAAATATAACGATATAATTAATTGTTCTAGCTA
>JAULBZ010004166.1:5023-15157 GCA_032360805.1 Neoturris breviconis | reverse complement strand
AATGTAAATAGTAAACCCTGATACCGTTTTTTAGATTAATTTATGCTGAACACGATGGCGTTGTTTTTTTCGAAAAAGGAGAAAGAGTTTTGACAGAGGAACATTAAATACAAAAAGAGTCGATTTTTACATTGTTTCATTTTTCTTCCCACTTGCAAAAAATTCTAAAAAAACAATTCCATATTTGGAAAGTTTATTTTTTTAGCTTTCCATTGATGTGTAATGTTATCATTTGATAAAAAAGGAAATTTTGATGTTTAAAAAGTCATACAGAAAATCTATACACAACCAGGTATTTCCAAGTGTTATTTTTTGCTACTCCAGGTGTACCCCTGAAATGAGTTCCTGGAATTGGTAAAAGTATGGCACAATTAATATTTTAAAAATTTCCACATGTGGTTTTTAAATACTCCATTTTTGCAGATAATTCCAGGTACCAAAAATATTTCCAGGTATTCGAGGCGCCAAATTGTTTTATGGTAATTCCAGGTAATGGCCAGTGTATATTTGTTCTTATCTAGAGCCATGTTCTGCATAGTACTAATTTTAATTTTTTTTGCTGCTGAATTGCTCAGATAATACATTAATCAAAGATACGGTAATGAAAGTAACCCACCAAACTAAGCGGAAGTTAAACCAAAGCACATAAATATGATTTGCATACACACATTATACAGTGTTTGAAGTATGTCTTTATTAAGATGGCAAAGTTTCAGGTCAAATAAACAATTGGAACACCTTTATCAAGGTAAAATTATGTCAAGTCACTGTGGAGGAGAGAAAATTTCATATCAAGGATGAACACCCAAATTTTACATGGCATTAGGATTTCATGTCCTTATTAAGTTGATAACGTTTCAGTTCAAATAAATAATTGGAACACCATTATCAAGGTCAAATTATATCAAATCACTGGGAAGGAGAGTAGTGAGATTTTAAATCACAGCCTAAAGCAATGCTCAAAAACCGCTTCTCCACAGTGGATATGAATTGCAAACACACATTAAACATCATAGCAGTATGTACACACCAAATAATATATAGAGAATACACCTATGTTATAGTATTAGTTGTCTTAATGTTGTGTTAGGTTATATACACTGTACAGGCTACAGTCAGATTACATGCATAATACGGGATAGTCTTTAACCATACATGCTTTAACAAAAGTAATGCTGTCTGAACAAAGTATATACTAACCTATTATATACTTATTTAAAGATACATTATAATATTCTGTACATATGATGGTATTTTCTAGCCCTATCAAAGTTCTATTCAATATAGTATTATATATAATATCTATACATATCTATAGGGTGGTTTTTACAAGCCCTATTAAAGTTTTATAAATCCATGGTTTTTACTAGCTAATGTTATAAAATACTAGAGAATAGAACAATGTAACAGAAGAATATAATTTTCTTTATTATTCATTATTTTTTTTATAAGATTCTTTAATTAAAAGATCTTCCTCTGTTGAATTGTGTATTTTGTATTACTAATTTGCATTGAGAGTTATTATCAATAAAGACTAAATAATAGTAGTAGTAATTAAATGTGTACGACCCTAAAGTGGATAATATTAATTAGTTATTTCAAAATTGAATAAGGAAGCTTTCCAAAATCAAAAAGGAGATCATTTATCATCTCAAAAAATTGAGGAGGGAGCTTTCCCAAAATATAAAAAGGCTGCCAAAAAAGATTCATGGTCAAAGTCTCATAGAAAAGTTATTTTTCAAACATTTTCTAAGTCCAAATATGACTCTGGTCAAATCCTTATAAACAGAATTCAAAAATTTCCAAATCAACAAAAATCATAAATTGATCATTTTGGTGAACGTAAATCAAGTTTTTGAAAAAAATATAAGTCTCCACTTTTGAAAAAATTCTTCTTTCGCCGATACTCAGTCCCGAGTTGACAAAATTAGAAACAAATTAGCCAACAGTATCGTAATATTGCCTAGAATGCCATAACGAGACCGAGTAGACGTAATTGAAATTCGGAGAGTTCTTCTAAAATATCGCCACGAATGCTGGTATCAAATTTCAAGATGGTAGCACTTTGGGAACATGGTCTATCAAGAAAAGCAGGTCGCTGCCGCAAAGTGATATCAATAGCCCATCCAAACTTTCTTTGGTTGGCTAAAAACTAGAATAAACTTCAAACTACATAAGAGAATAAGCTTCAATATTTACCTCAAACAATTTGTTTACAACATCTGTTGGTTTCTGTGAGTGCACTGTGGTCAGACTTCCCATATTATCATATGTTAGTACAGAATATTCTTTTTCAGTATTTGAAGATTTTGCTTGTGTCTTTGCTTCTGTGAGACCACTATATTCTTTTAAAACTTTACATGCCTAATGTCAACAATGAAGTATATTCGCAGGATGTTTCGGATCTGATGTATATGCTGTGCATATTTCCACTCATTCTATTATTAAGATGGTTATATGAGTGGGGTAGGGGGATTCCCTCCCTTCCCTCGAAAGGTTAATAATTTTCCCATTTTTTTTCAAGTGACTTTTCTTATTATAACTCTATTTCATAAATCGGGTCAAATGTTTAAGATGAAGGAGTTAAGAAAGGCTAAAACCATGTAGAGCAAAACTAAATTAAATTGCTTTGTCTTTAAATAAATATTATAAATAGCTGAAGTTTAATTTGGAATTGGAACATGAAACTTTGTCCAATTACTACTCATGGCGGCGAAGAAATGATTTAGACAACTTTTGTCAGAAATGATCATTCCGTTTTTACTGATTTTTAAAATCCTACAAAAACAAAAATGTAAATAACTTTAGTATAAAATGGCTTAATTAAATCAAATTTGGACAATACCCAGAAGAAAAAAAATGTTCAAAGTCAGAAGTAAAGACACTAGAACAATATAAAAGAGATTTGTATCATGATTTGAATTTTGTGTACAAATTGTTTGACCTAAAAGTCCTGAATCTGAACTTCGGTGTAAACAAACCATGTATTCTGTATACTAAACACTAAACATAAACACAGTAATAACAGACGGTGATATAGTTATAACATGCTTTATAAGTAACTTAGCAAATCGGCAAACAATGCAACTTGATCATAACAAACTGAAAGGTATATCAGATTTCCAATAATCTTTTAACAAAAACCTCAATATAACTGCAAGACATCACTGTGTAGGAGTGTTTTTGAATAATTGTCAGCAGCAAAGCTGAATATTGTGCTCAAAAATGCTTATCCACAGGTGATTTCTAACAGTTATTTGGAGAGTGATGGTTATTGGTATTGTTTCACATTTCAACGTCATGGTTTCCTAGAAAACCTTTACATGCTATTCAGCAATTAACATAAGACGAAATAATCCCTGTGGAGGAGCAAGTTATGGCTTTAGACTAATAAGCTTGAAGCAATGCTCAAAAATCACTCCTCCACAGTGATTATTTGGTGTTATAAGAAGCCTTATGTATTTCAAGAAGGTTATTTATCTTTATCTTTACAAAAACAAAATCACTATACCTTCTCCTCTAAACGTAGCATACTAGATTTACATTCACTCAACATTTTAAAAACTGATTCTAGATCCTGTTGGCTGCATGAACCCTAAACGATAACAGCAAATAATCAGGATAAAAAATTCAAATGAAATACCACTTAAATATTACAGGATTACTTAAATTTGCCAGTGCTTCTATGAAACTTATTGTCTATTATTTTGTTGAGTTTTCAGGTTGATTGACAAGTCTGTCACATACTGTGTTTGTAAACATACCAAAACCAAAGATTAAATTTCGAAAACAAGTTTTAAAATTGTGATATGCTTACTTTAAAAAACATTTATTTGGAGATACCAACTTGTAAAGACAAAAATATGTAAATGTTAATTTGGAAACAGAAACATGATACTACGAAAATAACTTTTAAAAGTACAAACAAAAATATGTATCAATGGTTGAATCACTATGGAGGAGGGATTTTTGAGCATAGCTTCAGACTTTAAAGCATGAAGCTATGCTCAAAATTCACTCCTCCACAGTGGCTATTTTAAATTTACCATTATTTCGACCACTGTAACTATCGTATTAAAAATATAAGGCCATTTGCATTTAATTCTTTATAGTAATATCTCTCCTTCGGGGTCTGAACTAAAACAGATTACTCCTTGTGATCATCATTCTTCTTTTTTTATAATACTGTTTGCAATGTTTTGTGGGTAAAACAAAAAAAACTATGAATAATATCTCCTTTATCCTTTGAAGAAAAACTATGAATGTATGAGTAATCAAATACAAATAGATGGTCTAAATACCTGCTCTGCTGATGCTTTTTTGTCAAATTCCTATGACAAAATATGAAGGAGAATTTTACTGACCACAGTATAAATAGTAGTGATCAAAATAAAAACAAATAATCACTGAGGGAGAGTGGCTATTAAGCACTGCTTCAGGTTAAAAAGACTGAAGCAATGTTCAAAAATCCCTCCTCTACAGTGATTAATTAGTCTTATTTCAACTATTGTATAGCATTAACCAGTGCTCTAAACAAAAATAAATAATCACTGTGGAGGAGTGGTTATTAAGCATTGCTTCAGGTTAGAAAGACTGAAGCAATGGTCAAAAATCTCTCCTCCATGGTAATTATTTGTTATATATAATATAAAACACAATACTGATAACTTTTAGAAAAAGACAACGAAAAAATGATTTGTATAATTATATTGACTATCAAAACAATTTAAAAGACCCTCACTTTGGGACCTTTTGTCATAAATTTCAGATCAAAAATGCTTTCTTCACCTGCAATCAAATTATAAAGGAAGTTAAGATATGCAAGTATAAATAACATGTATCTTGAATCACTGTGGAGATTACTGAGCAGGCTTTGTAGCCTGAAGGTATGCTACAAAATCATTCCTCCACTGTGATTTAAGTTCAAACACTGTCTTTATAACTTGAAATACTTACACCTTCAGAGAAACTACCAACATCAAAAAACTCTTGCACAAGTTTCAATCTGTTCAGAAAGTTTTGTAATGATCTATAAAATAAAACAAGTAAATTCTATTAATTTTACTTCCTCTTTAAAAATACAGAAAATCCTTGAATAAGTATCTTGTCTGGTTTGAAGCCACATAGCAGTGTTGTCTTTTGTTAAAATTATGACTACGGCTTGCAGGTTATTACAAGGGGGCTGGCTTAATGGGGTTTATTAAAGGTTGGGGCAAATCAATCCAGCATTTCATCCAACATTATTAAGTTGTGTGCGTAAAATGTTGGATGATTTTATGAATGTTTGAAGTTCATTTTTGTAGGCTCCATCCAACAAGCCATTATTCTATTGATTCGTTAATTCGATATGGTGGAAGAACAATCACTTATGCAACTTTTAGTGTTGTCTGAAAATGATGGGTTCAGATCATGATGAAAAACCAGTTCATGGACGAACAAAGAGTTGGATTAAAAAAAGAATGGCTAGCCGCTTCTTAGCTCAAGGTTGAAATATAGGGTGAATCATTTCAGAAGTGGTGCATCCAGGCGCTACACCGTCAGTCAAATACTGACTCTGTGAAAACAATTTATTTCCTATTTCTGGACTTTTTCCTAAGAGTCTATACTATTATCCCCTGATCAAAATATTTTAAAATTTATTTGTTTAAAGTGCATAACATGGGTGGACAATACTTCTATTATGTTCAATAGCCTAGTTTCAGTTTTAACGTTTTCTGCAGAAAACTGCACTAAAAAACACTCCTTCATTATTTTGATGATTTAACTTTTACATAACTTGTAGGCTTTGATGCCTTGCAGAGAGCAACTTATTCAAAAAAATATATATATATATTTTTTTTAGTAACTTCAGTGGCTAAAAAGTGGAGGAGAGATTTATTAGATTCTTTTCAGAAAATTTGTCAATTTGCTTTCTCTCCTCCACAGTGATAACCACCAGTTATTTTAACTCATGTAACTTACACTTGTAAATCACTTGCAGCTTTTACGAGCAACTCTTGAAGCATTGGTGGTTTATTGGAACCAGTTTTAACACGTTGGAAATCTTTATTTATACCTTTTTGAACATAATTCTGTAGAATATCTTTTAAAACAGGATCAGACCTGAAACATAGAATACCATAGTTCTTCTATTAAAAGACCACCCTCATTTAAATGCCCTCCCCCCTCAAAAGTTGAAACGTTTTTATTCCCTCTAATAAACCTCCCCACCCAAAAAATAAATAAAAAAATTTGAAAATTAAATATTGTAAAGTGGTATTTCCAGAGTAATTTTGATACCGGTATACAGATAATGAAGCCCAAATTATTGAGCAAAGTTTGATTTCGATTATCTTATTATATATAAAATTGTGACGTGAAGAGGTGCAACCACCAAGTCACCAGTTCCGCCCTATCAGGACTCATCAGTTCAACTAGACTTTAGTAATTAGAAATCTCCGAAGAGAAGTCCTTCTTGGCACATCGCTTGTGGGGCGAAGATATAAATATCTGAACACAAATTTGGTTAGTGCAAGACTGTTATAACAACCAAATTATACTCTTAGTATTAATTAAATGTTTTACAACACTAAAGTGGATAAAATATTAATAGTTATTTCAAAATTGAAAAAGGAAGCTTTCCAAAATCAAAATGGAGACTTCAATTCTTAAAATTTTAAAAATTATTTTTATAAAAAATATCACTTATCATCTCAAAAGATTGAGGAGGGAGCTTTCCCAAAATACAAAATGTCTGCCAAAAAAGATTCATGGTCCAGTAAAAGTAAGTCCATAATTCTGGTCAAATCCTTATAAACGTTGAAAAAAATGTAATTGAACAAAAATCATAAATTGATCATTTTGGTGAATGCTAATCGAATGTTCAAAATTCTTTGAAAAAATCTCTTTTTGACTGATAATTATTTGGCCTATGGTTTCGTAATATTGCCTAGAATGCCATAACCAAATTTCAGGACGGTACCACACTTTTTTGGTCCATTGGACCGAATACTCAATTTGGACCATTTTTGCCCAAAACTTGGGACCGATTAGACGAAATTGAATTTTTTTGGCAAAGTTTTGGCAAAGTTATAATTTCAATTGATTAATTTTGACAAACTTTTGCGGCAAAAACTTATCCTGTCAAATCTTTTGGAAAATGTTGAAAATTTAATAAACACCTAGGGTGTTAATAGAGAAAATACCGTACCAACCTAATGAGTAATCACAAAAAAGGATGTAAGGGAGACATCAACTGGGAAAAATGTTTTTAAGTATAATTAGCTTTGTAGTTTAAAACTATGCTAATAAAAACCCTCAACACAGGTGACTATGATGGTTAATTCTTAGCAACTATGTGCCTTAAGTGTATAACATTTCATACAAGACTAATGCTTGGACACAGGGGTGGCCACATACGGGACTAATGCTTGGACAAAGGGGTGCTTAATATAGTTCAAATGTTCGCATAGTTTAATATTTAATATTGCGAGATTTGGCACCTTGTGTAATAAAAGAATAAGGATTGTAAAAATGTCCCAGGTTTTGTATAAGTTTAAGAGTGACATGTACAACAACAAATATCAGTCAAAAACATTTCTTTCAATTTTACATTTCTTTTCCATAGATTTGCAAATTAGTACTTACTATAAAAAAACATTTTTGTTCAGTATAAAATTTCATGATATAAAATTTCAAACTGCACTAATTTTGAAATAAGACTATCCGAAAAATACACATCTGTGAATCAATAGATTAAAGTTTTGTGTTCAACTTCCAACCCCAATCAACACAGTG
The DNA here is from genome assembly GCA_032360805.1 of Neoturris breviconis. Taxonomy (NCBI): domain Eukaryota; kingdom Metazoa; phylum Cnidaria; class Hydrozoa; order Anthoathecata; family Pandeidae; genus Neoturris; species Neoturris breviconis. The sequence goes on along the minus strand of JAULBZ010004166.1, from coordinate 7,381 downwards.
GCACACTGGTAGAGTAGTTGACTTCCAACCCCAACAACAGTAGTGGCACACTGGTAGAGTTTTGTGTTCAACTTCCAACCCCAACCACCACATTTAGTGGCACATTGGTAGAGTAGTCTACTTTTAATGCAGAGGTACTGGTTTAATCCATCTGCAAAGTTAAAAACTGTACTTAAAAACACTCCTCCACATGTGATTTCCAACCATTATCTTGAGGCTTGCTGGACATAAATTTCCGTCAATCCGGTCCCCTGCGATTTGGTCTTCACCATGTTACAGAGCTATAGGGCTGATTGAGGTTTGCTCAAAAAAAGTAGTGGCATTGGCTTTGAGAGATGAGAATGTAATGGCATCCTAGTAGTGGCATCGGCTTTGAAAGAGGAGAATATAAAAAAAAAGGTTTCCGCCTTTGAAACAAAAGTATACATTTCCAAAATCAAGTTCAACAACACAACATCACGTAAGTTAGCTCCATATATATTTTAGCATGAAAGAGTGCCAATATTGGTATTAAAGTGACATGTTACAATACTTCCCTAAGCATAAAACTCAAAAATTTATAAAAAATATCTTATATGTGATCATGGCTTCAGTTGAGCCAAAAACCTATACAAAAATAAAATTCACTTTAACATTTAGTTGACATACAAAAGAACTAGTAATGATATTATTAAATACCTCAGCCCATACATAACATCAAGTTGTTGTTGAAAGAACATTGATATAGCATCAGGTTCATCACAATCACTTAAATCTAGAAATAGGTTTAAACACAATGTTTATGTGCAATTAATGATAAGCCTAAATTTTACCTTGTCCTCTGCAGAAAAAACTATTATATTAAGTTAGTAGTCGACGGTCAATCACATTTTGAAATACGCAAGACGTTTTGACGTTTTGACTACATACTGTAGTCATTTTCAAGAAAGAATTTTATGCAAAGACTAAACAATACTTTAAGGTCAGAGTTTGTAAACATGCTAGTACTTCACCTCTCACTGGGAAACAACTAGCTAACAATCCTTATCACATCAGTTTAGTGAAAGAGCACATGCTCACAATGTATATTGTGAGTTTTGATATTTTAGTGATTTGACTCACTCTAAACAATTTTCACCCTGAGTTGAAGGAGAGCTTATTTATTCTGAGGGACAACCCTGTGTTAAATAAAAACCTTACCTCTGTGCCAATGTAACTGCTTAGTCAGCACTATCTTTTTATTATTTATCTTTCACTATCTCTTCTATGGAGTACTTATCTTATTGCTATAGTATACTGGGGATTGAGTTAATTACTAATCAATTTAGTTGCGGCTGTTTGTGTAAAATTGTACATAAATTTGATTGCAACGTGTAAGGGACCGTATCAAAATAAAATCTGCAAAGGAGAGTACTGGGTCGATCTTGTCATGGATTGGTTTCTTCATACCAAAGAAACATATCCATTGAAAGCTGATTGAACTTATACACTTATGCACACATTCGTTTTTGTTGAATTTTGTCAATTTTAGTTAATTTAACCCTAACAAAAAAGTTAGTTTTGGAGCGAAATTTTGAGATGGTCCCTAATTCCTTCTTGAAATAGACTACAGTATGTAGTCAAAACGTCGATATCAAATAAATATGACTTACAATATCTGATCTTTAGTTATTTGAGGGTAACCCACAACCTACCCCAACATGGTCCCACATATGGTGTTCCATGTTTTTAGTCTACCCAACTAGTGTTAAAAACTTTCTGCATTCTCACTTAATTCTAGTCTTGTTTAATACAAAGAAAATTATATAAACGATATTTAAGGAAAAACATTTGAAATTGAATACCAGAATCTTCTTCCTCTTCTCTTTCAATGTCAGTAGTATATTCTTCATTAACAACTGCTTCAGTAAGAACATAAGGTAAACCTCTGTTTGGAACTTGATAATAGCCAACAAGTTTATCAAATGTATCAAAGAAATATTGCTCTACACCAACAGCACTCTAAACAAATAATTTATCTTTTGCAAAAATAGAAAATAATTTGATATTGTTTTTAAAAATTTGTGCAGGAAATAATGTGATACGATCTAATTTAACCATGCAAAATATTTAAAAAGTGTATACTGCAGAGTTTAAATAACTGCTTGTCATCATTAAAATCAAGACACAGTGAAGTTATGTAATGCCTTACATATAATGCTTATTGTTTTTAGATAATATTGAAAGTGCTTTCAATAAATATTTTGGCAAGGTATACTTCATCATCAAGATAATTAAGGTGCAATTAAATGTACAATGTTAAAAAAACCTTCCTTTTGTGTGGTAATTGTCGAAACTGCAGGGCTCGAAATAACAACCGGTCATCACTGTGGAGGAGAG
>JAULBZ010004165.1:0-15157 GCA_032360805.1 Neoturris breviconis | reverse complement strand
TAAACCCAGAGTTTATGTGGAATATGTTTTCTATTAAAGAATGTCCTTACGGACTTCGACCTGGTAGCCTCATAACCGTACCGCGAGTAAAAACTACGATAGGATCAAATTCAGTCGTTTTCAGAGGAGCATTAGCTTGGAATCATATTCCGAAGTTATCAAAAAAAGCCGTATCTCTGAATAAATTTCAGAAGACAATAAGCACACATAAAGTTTATTGTCGTTGTAAAATTTGCTCTTGATCATAATTTATTTTTTCATTTTGTGTTATATTTTTATATTTTTATATTATTACGTTTTTATTAGAATTTTATGAATTTATTGTTGGTTTTAATTAGCTTCTTGTAAACTAGACTTGTATTCATCCAACTCGAAATAAATAATTACTCACTTACTTACTCGCTTACTTACTTACTTACTTACTTACACGGCAGTCAATGCACAAAAAAAATCTAAGCTGTCAGACTGTTTCTATTCTCGTGGCTTTCATTTCTCTGACAAGTGCAGAAAACAGATCTATCACATTCTTATGTGGTACTACATGGGATAGCTACTGAAAAGATAAACACTCCATGGCCGTTTTTGCCTACATTTTACTAAACTATTTGTGTGTATCAAATTAAAAATTGAGCTTTTCTCTTGTTGTTTTTTCTGGGAAAAAGGTTGTGGCCATCATAGCTATGTGTGTGACTAACGAATTCCTGTTGAAAAACAAGCTGTTGGAAGACTTGTAATCTATATTTTGGTTGTCAAGCTGGCTTTACGTATGTAGAAAGACCTTATACGATTACCAATCGAAACTAGTTCGCCAATCGATTAAACAATTAAATTAAACTGGGAACGGCAATCACTTTGGTTATACTTATATGAATTATTTTAAAAGTTTGACAAGGTGGTAGGAAAGATAAGTATATGCAATGTTTTTACTTTACTCAAAAAACATGGGAATTGCTCAGTGTATAGCCTGTTCAGTCTAAACACAGACTATGGAATGTCCCCAGAACGACAGATTATTTGAAGTATTATTAAATCTATCAATTTCATACATTCAGTACATTATTTACCGGTTTACCGTAGTGCTTTACAATGATCAATGCCGTGATTTTTGTATGTGTATGTTTTTGTCGTACCAGACTGTCAGAAAGTCGTTTATAAACGTGTTTTTGTCAAAAGTTTATTTCGTTAGGGAAATAAAATCACATTTAATTTTTTTAATTTTTTTTTGCGCTTATGGTCTTCATAGAAAATAATCATTCATCAAATGAAAGTCAACTTTTAGTATAAAAAATATATTCTGTATGTTTAATACACAAACAATTGAAACAAGATCAGCACGATCATATAAACAATACAACCTATTATCACAAAAGAATAAGACTAAGAATCTCCACCGCAAAGGGTTTATATTTAGTATTCACTCGAAGTACTCTGGGCTCTTTAATAACGCGAAGGAGATAGCGCTTAGCCTCTTCCAGAGAGACTCTCTTAACTCTCCTCTTCCAGAGAGACTCTCACACTAACCCGATTGCAACTGATGTGTTAAGGAACGCAATACCAGCGAGATTGTTCACGCATAGGATGCGTCTAGTTCGGATTGAATTGAAGGAGTTTTTTTAGATTTTCTTGAATAATAGTAGCAATACTGTTAAAGAAGTTGTTAACAGATATAACAGATATTATTCTGTTTCCATTTATCTTACTACGCACTCTCTCTTTTCCAAACCTGCATCATAAAGCTGGAAAAAAATTTCCTACCAATGAAATTAAGTTGGTTAATGAATTTTCTTCTTGAATTTACATTCTTTGACTTTTGACCATATGGATAAATAAGTTTTCATCCACATGTTTTCATTTTCCAATCTCACTTTTCGACAATCTTCATCAATTTCGTTAAATTCATTGTAACCGGTTTCTTTAAAAAGCTCTATTATTTGTATGGTAAAAGAAAATCCTTTACATATACATTTGTAATGATGTTTTCACATCCAGACTTGCTGGTTCTGTAGATTATCATCTTTCGTTAAAGATTACCTTATCGATTTTATCAGCATTGACCCTACGTTACCAGGGGAGATGAGCTGGTAGGCCCACGGCTGTCTTTCACTCCCCATATCTCTCCTAAGGTACTTGTACAAATCACTTGAAATTTTGTGACTCCGGGGATCATTTTCCATATGATTTTAAAAACAAATTTTTGCGTATTATGGAAGAAATAAGTAGGCTGCACAAAAATGTTGATCTTGGCAAAAATGTCATGATAAATCCTCAAGAACTACTTTTTTTTAATGTTCTACAGTATTAGCAAAACAAAAGAATTAATGTGAGGGTATTACAACTTAGAAGCATATATTGAAAATATTGAAAAAATAAATTTCCATCCTATCAAAAAAATGCTGATATCAGCGTAATTATGTTGGTAATAGTAGTATTAGTCTATTTTTGCAATCAAAGTCTTCCAAATAGATCGAAGTATTTTTGTGGAAAGTTTCAAGATGATTGCACTACCAACAGATTTTACGAAGGGTGGGTGCAGGATTTTCAAAAAAAGTAATATGGTAATACTAATTTGATCTACAAATGCTCCAGTTCTTTTCATAATCTACCTATTTATCATAACCTATTCTGCAGTATCGAATACGCGAGAGCACGCTTATTAATTGTTGGAAATTATTTTGTCTCCTTACATTCGTTTGTTTTAATGACTCATCGGATCGCTAGAATCTCTTGCGTAGATATGGAAGTGGCACTGGGAGAAAGGCACTACAACGAAATTAAAACTCTGTTGCATCTTTATTAGCTACAGGACTCTTGTTAAACATTTACAATTTTCTTTGCTAAATCACCAAGCTCGTCCCAGTCCTTTTTTTTATTTTTCGTCCAAGAAAAATAAAAAAAAAAGTCAAAAGAGGCTGGGGACGAGCTTGCTAAATCAATTAATTGTTACTACCTTCCCACGAGCAACAGATATTTCTCCAAACACATTCCAGTAACTCTTTGCACCGTGAATTTTGGGAAATTGCCAAGTGGAAAGCCAAAAGAAAACATTCCATTGGTCATCATCGAGTTTGCATGTAAATAAGTGGAGACGAAGTTACTTAACTCTATTCAGGATGGTCTTTTTGGGGCTCTGATTGATGAGGAGGGGGGGACAAAGTGCCCCCCTCCACAACTTTTGATGGGGACATGCTATAATGTTGAAACTTTCCAGAAAATTAATCCAAAACATAAACAACAATTTGGCATAATTATTTTTTTTGACAACGTCATTACTTATGATGACGTCATCAGGGCCAAACAGGTGGTGCAAAAATAAGATGAAAAATAATTGTTTTTTAAATCTTTTTTTACCTCCTGCTAAAAATTTGGTTGCTAAGGGAAAATTATCCCTAGTTTTTAAAAAAACCTTTCTTGAAAATGGTCCTAGATAAATTGTAGGAAAAGTTCCAAAATTTCAAGCTCGTTCGTTCAGAAATTATGAATAAAGGTATGGTAGGGTGCACTCTGTCCCTCTCCCCCATCCTAAATAGGGTTGAAAATAAATGCTATGTCGATATGACTGCAGGGATAGGGTTGAGACAGAACATTATTTTGAAAGTTGATAAATAGTGTTCGTATTCCGCGAATTTGTTTCACTTGTGGGGTATATTGCTCTTTAAAATTCACACAATGTGCCATAATTTATGTCCGGGATTGAAGTTCCCGACTTTGAAGGAGTTCTTGGCCACTGTAAATGTTTCAAAAGTTTGGCTTGGTAAAATTTTATATATTGCGTAATAAATAAAACGAACATTGCGATAATCATGAATAAATTATACCTACTATCTCGTGAGATCAACTTTTGGCTCCCGAAGATATTTTGCGAATGGCCAGCACGAACCTTTATTACTAACTTTTATAAGTCAGGGAGTCAACGTTATTATCATCATCTTCCTTCATCATCTGAAGAAAATTAGGATTTTGTGTAATGCGTTGTATTATAGAAATATCGATTAACTGTATTGTATCTCTTTGTTATAAACATTCTCTTTGCTATAAACATAAATGCAATTGGAAAGAACAGAAATTTACATTTCGTCCGTGCAATACTATTATATTATTTTTATTTGAATAGTTTAAAATATTTATATTTATTTGTCAATATTATTTCTATAAAAACAATCGTGTTTAATGACACGAGTAGTATTATTATAATGATAATAAATAATAAAAATAAGTATATACACGATCATCCAAACAAACTGGTGAATGCGAGATAATCGAGTTAACCCTATTTAGGATGGGGGCGGGCATGTTCCCATCTAAAGTTCAGAGCCCTAAAAAGTTCAGAGTGCTAAAAAGCCCATACTAAATAGGGTTAAAATCTGCATTTTGATAAAATAGTCAGACAAAGGTGTTGTCAAGAAGATGGTAGACTCTTTTCTGAACTAATGGGAATTATTTCGCGATTGCTGCCAAAGGAGTTCTACAAATGCGAAGCGCGTGAAGCGCTTCTTTTTATTGCTCCGCAATACACATGTAAATTATGTGAAAAGCATGTCTCGCTGTTTTACCGCTGTTGTACCGAAGAATTTACCGAAAAACGATTTGTGTGCCACAAAATAAAAACATTTTGATCTACCATTAGATCTGTAGTAGAAATTAATACGCGCATTATTGTCAATTGAGCTCCGTTCATATACCCTCCTCCACTATTTCATAGTGAAGTATGGCATCAATTCACCCTTATACTTTTTAAAGAAAAGTTTAAGATGATGCCAACTTACAGGTTTCTTTGGATATTACCAATATGTTCAATATATACTTTAAGCAACGACACCAATATTGTCATTCTGACTTACTCTTAGGGTTAAAGTTGATATTTAAGGAGTTTGATGTTATCAAATTTCAAAAATTACCAGGCGAATAAAGAATGACTTTCCAATGAAAAATGAATTTCCAAAGAGTTTCACCAAAACACAAAAAAAAATTAACACGATATGCCAATGTCGTTCGTTGTTCTAGCGTCTTTACTGCTGACTTTGAACATGTTTTACCCATTGGGTGAGTGGTATAAGTTTAAATATGAAAAAATCTTACCCTTGTCATTCGCCTTCTCTCTTTTGGTGAGAAATGGATTTTTCATATAGTTTTCTTCCACCTGTTGTAACGTCCAACATATGCAAACACTTTTGTTTCTTTCTTTGTTGTTTGTTTATTCTTATTAAATAGATTTATAATTAAAAAATAATATTACAGACTATTCACATTTACCGCTGTGAAATTTAATTAAAGTCGCGTAATCACTTGTTTTGGTCAAAATTATTATTTTGATCTCAAACTATTTATTGTGATGAAAGAAACAAATCCTGAAAGTTTTACACCAAACTGAGAGCTATAAGTGCCAAAATAAACAAAATAAAAAGTTATCTTACCACTACTTTTCTTCCACTAGAGCTTCCCCGATTTCTGTAAATTTTGAAATGTGAATTCCGTATGCACGTATCATAACGTATAGACACGGTAGCACACGATAAATAATCCTGCCCATGCAAAGAAGGATGGAGGGCACCCCACCGTTGGCACCCCACCGTTATAACCATACATCAGTCGAAGACATAAACTCTGGCGTTTGATAGGAAATAAACATATCGGTACTTGTAGAAAGAAGAGGAGAACAAAATATTCCAAATATCACATTAGAAGATCCTTATAAAAGTCGAAGCATTGCCACAAACTGCGCAAGAGAATGAGGTGTTTATCTTCGCTCCATCGTTATCTTGTTCCTTTTCTTTATGATCATTATCTCCTTATCAAAGATAACTATGTTTGTTGTGGCTAGTTATTATGGAGATCGTGACAGTGTAAAGCAATTATTGACGATTAAAACCCAACTCTTTCGATTATCTCCATTGGATTAAGCCACGACTGTATCGTGCAAAAATTCGTGACGCTTTACGATCAATTGTTTCCAAACTTTCTGAGGATATTCCTGTGTATAATCTCTCAAGGTATCAAAGCAGATATTTTACAAAATTTCTCAAAGGTGATTATGCGACTTTAAGAGGTATAGTTCCTATTGGAAAGGAAGAAATAATGGATGTGAAAGACCTATTTTGTATACGCGGTACCAGCTTTGGTAGAATATTATTTAATAAAAAGAATTTTAATAAGAATCATCGGAAATTAATTATTGCGAAGTTGAATTGAAAGTCGAATGATATTTTGGTGATTTCATTCGTACCGCATTTTTATCTTATTTTTTTGTTTTCAATTTTTACTGTTTAATTATTTAAGTGTGAATAACGTGCTGAACTTGTAGTTGTTAACTACTAAATTTAGAATATGAAGTGTATGTAACTCGTTCCCACGCCTCTTTAATTATCAAAGAATATAAGAGTTTTAAAGGAGCATTCATTGTCATCCAAATATGTTTGTGAATGAGGTTTGTTATTGGTTAATAAATAAAAAAAATAAATAAATAAAACATTAGGAAATACTTTGTAACTCAATATAGCAAGTGAAGGGTTAACACGTGAACAAATCACTTCAAGGCTGAATTTGCATGTAAATGCGTGGAGACAAAGATACTCGTATACCAACCTGACACTGAATAACCATTCTTGCTAGTCATGTTTTTAAAATTTTAAATATCAGTAACTGTATTCAAATAATTGGAATGCGTAACACAGCGTAAAAGCCTACTGACTACGGTACCGTCTTTCTTCGCATTCGGACTGTGTAGACAAATATGGCAATACACAGTCCGAATATGGTTAAATACGAGACCGTAATCGGTAGGATTCCACGCAGTGTAACTGTGTAAGTTTTGTGAATATCAAAGTAGACATAACCATTACATAATATGGGATCGTCTCAAAAATAAAATCTCCTGAAGAGAGTACTTAGTCAACGATTTTACAATGGATTGCTTTCTTCGTACCGAAGAAAACAATCCAGGGCAAGCTCATAGACCTAACACACTTCCGCACCGATTATTTTTTGTTAAATTTTGACAATTTTTGTTGATTTAACCCTAGCAAAAAATTGGTTTTGGAGCGAAATTTTGAGAGGGTCCTTAAAGAATTTGCTCTAAATGTTTCAATAGTAATTGTTGAATGTAATTGTTGACTATAGACTAGAATGTATTCTTAATAACGGTTTTCCATTTAGAAGGATTATTGTTGAAACAACCGACAAATATTTGGTATGCGTTTTCATTCGTTCTTAGATGTAGTTAATGCAAATCAAGAAACTTCCTTGTGCAGATCCAATGGCTATGGACGGTTGTTTCAAGAAATATTTGCTATATACTAGTAAACGTCCAATATTCTAAAATATTTAATGTACTCCAGCCGGCAAAAAACTGTTTAAAGTCAGCAAAATAACGTTAGAACAACGTTCATAGAACGTTGTTCTAACGTTATGTTGCTGAATTTGATCAGGTTTTTGCCGGCTGGGACCTTAACCCTATTAGTACTGGCATTAATTAGGGCTCCGTAACAACGAATTTGGTCTATTATGAATACATTTAGTTCTTTTAACTGAGACTTGTAGTAGCAAGAGTACTCCATGATCTATAGAGCGTTGCTGGTTCATTGATTGTGTTTTTGCTTTTTTTACATGTTCTTCTTTGTTTCAGCAAACATTTAAAAGATGCTTTTATTTTATCATTGCGCCATATATATATTATAGGATTAAATCCAGAATTCAGATTGATTGTTAATATAATGAACGGTTGCACGTAATGAAGAGGACCGACATGAGTAAATTGATCCTCGCCACGTATGTATTTATATGACGAATATAATATACCTAAAAAAGCTGGTAGGTAACAACATATTAAGACCAAAGATATAACATTAATTGTCACAGTTACCTTTCTTATACGATGCAATATTCTAGGAATTTCCCCACAAACAGAAGTGGTTTCTCTAATCTGCTTTTTTACTTTCCTCAGAAGTTTTATGTTAAATACTAATATGCATAGTAACCCTGTTATGCAAAATATCCCAAAGCATAATAATAACCAACCACGCTGCCATTTATATTTGAAATATATTGTGTAACTATACCCAAATGCCCATAAGAATGAGATTACTACTGCGGCAGAATATGCCACTACAATTGAAAGTGTTGTCACATATTCATCATATTGCTTCTTGCTGGTGATAAACATATATCGTTCAATGCTAATATACAATATAGTTGAACCAGAAATAAACGTCAGAAAGAATGTGCAGAATCCATTGATTGATATATGCAAACATGAAGCTTCGCCACCATTATTTATGATATATAATTGAAAAGGTACTGCAATACTACCATTGGAGAGATCACAAATACAATGAAATATGTACATCCGATGCAGTCTGCTCAATTTTAATTGTGTCCTTTTAAAACCAACCAGTAATGCTACATTTGACATTATAATAAAAATACAAGTCATTGTAAACGCTATATTTAGTACCGTTTGAAATTTACCATTCACTGCCACATTATGAAACGGTCTGTAAATACATTCTTGGTGATGCCTTGTTATATTATTCATCATGTTTATAGTTAAGGATCGTCTTAATACTTCGTTGTCAAAACAGCCGCGTAGGTAGATTCTGCATATGTTCATATAAAATAAAAGTATGTTTGTACAAAATCATCCACATCGTGAAAGACTATGGAATACGGATCCGCATAATTCCGTATTCGGGTTGTGTAAGTCCATGTATGGCAATAAACAGTCCAAATATGGAGTACGGGTACGTATTCAGTAGTCTTTCGCGTTGTGATTATTTTGCTATTAATGGTATGGTATTGAAATTTGGCGACTTTTGTCAAGGAAATTGACCATTAATTTATTTTGGAATTTTTACGTTATTTTTCATAGGGTAACTTCGGAACAGGAGGTAATTTTTTTGAAAATATGAAATTTTGTTAAAATGATGGAAATACTAAGTGAAATATACAAAAGTATTGAAAAATACAGATCAGATGTTATACTTTAAAGACCAGAAGTACCAGTGATTTCAAAACAAAGTCTTTTTATGTTGAAAAAACGCTGTAGTTATTTTAGAAAGAATTCTAATTTTTACTTGCCGCAATCAAGGTCATATATTGTGAATTCTAAAGGGTAATATACACCACAAGTAAAACAAAAGTGCGGAAAACAACCATGAGAAGTCCCTAGAGATTTATCTCAGAGATTTATCGAGTAAACTTAGGATCTTAGGTCTTTATACAAATTCGAATAATTATCTTGATTTTAGCAGCCTAGTACCCAGCCTCTTGGAACAAATTTGATCGTTCCGATCACCTTTCTAGTAAAAAATTAAGGCTTTTTGTGAAAGTAGAAATTCCCAATTCTTGCACTAATTTCACTTTTTACCAAACATTTATTAGGCACCGGGGTGTATGTTTAGTGTTACAAATAAAAGTTTATATATCACAAATAATAGTTACCTGTTACATAATGTTACCTAATGTAGGGGAGCAGGGGGATTATCACCTTCTCTGTTTCAATTAAATATTGACTCCTTCTAATCAAGTGCAATTTACCTGATAAAAACGAAACCAAAGAACAATGGTTTATAGAATTTACTTATCGGTATAGTATATACATTAGGGAACGTCTCAAAAATAAAATCTACTAAGGAGAGTACTGAGTCAATGATCTTGCAATGGATTGGTTTCATCGGTACGAAGCTCATTGACTTAACACACTCCTATACGGATTCATACATAGAATATCAAATCAAAATGAAGATAGAAAAAAAAAAAAAATTAATAATAAATAATTAATCCCAACCCGTCAAATTTAAACCACCCCAAGACTCCTGCCCTGCACCAATTAGAAAACAGTTAAAAAACGATTTCTAGATTATGCTTTTCAACTAGAAGATCTCGTCAATTTCACCTTTTGTACTATTTTTGTTTATAAACACCCTGTTGCGACCACAGTTTAACTCGATTAGTTGATAAGCTTTTTCTTTCTTACAAAACCGCTAGAATACAATGTAAAACATAACTAGCAAAAAAAGTAATTACATAACAACCTCGCGCTCAGAGCCTCTGTGAAAGTAAGCAAAGATTCTCGTCTCTTTGCTTCCGTCATTCATTTTTTTTCATAACGTTATAATCTATCGTTTGAGATTTTAGTTTACATTGTGAAAAAGCAAATAAAAAAAGCTGCTTTTTCTCAAATCTTTAAAATAAAATATCAACATTGGAGAAAGAGTAAGAAAGAAAAAAAAAAATAAAGCTTGGTATACTAGGCTACTGTAAAAGGAGGTCTGAGTACGAGATTATGAGATAAAATACCTGCATCGTTCACACCGATAATCAAACACACGTCAGATGATGCCCATATTACAATAGCGAAATAAATACACCGATGTCGCTCCCAGAGCAAAGACGTGTTTTGGGTACGAAATCGATCAATAGGATAACGACGGCGGATGACGCCGACAATATACTAGTATAGCAAATACCGATGTCGTTCCCAGAGCAAAGACGTGTCCTGGATACGACATCGATTAATAAATAACGATGGCAGATTACACCGACAATGTTATAGCATAAATACACTAATGTCGTTCCCCGAGTGGAGAATTTTCTTGTACGACATTGATGAATAAATAACGACAATGCACAAACCTGGAAAATGTAGCGTAAAAACAACCTGTGTGACGAAGAATAACAATATAGCACACGATAAAGGCTATGATGAACAAACTGAAAACTGTACGCAGTACTAGACTGCGTGAAATAACAACAACAAACACGAATATAACACAAGACTAACCTATATAAAAACGCATAAAATGGAAACAAGAATAAATACATGCAAAAAACTCACTAGCTATGTTACGCTACAAATTCTGCAACTCTTCTCTTACAAAAGCGCGCGTGTCAAAAGCATATAAATTTATACAGCATTTGAAGTGTCATGAGAATTGCCTATACATTAAAACAAAAATCGTATCTAGCAATTCTCATGACGTCAATAATGGTCTCTAGAGCATCTTCATCTGGCTCCTCTCAAGTTTAATGCCTTAAAGCTTGACTACTTACAGGCTCCTTCGGGGAGGGGGGGGGGGTTGAACTCATTGTATCTTAGAACACCTTGCAAACTCGACAAATTTTATTGTTTGCAACAGGCTAGTACCCAGGCTCCTGGGACAAATACGAATTTGCGTGCTGTTTGACTTGCTAATCAGATTTTGAGGCTTTCCATCATAGTAGAAATTGACCAAGTTTCAAGTCTTAAAACAAACAGTTGCTATTGGCTTTCGGGTGTGTTTTAGGCCCTAGTTGCTATAGACCCTGTACCCCCCTCACAAAAAAAATACATACCTTTGAATAGAATACTTTCAACATTTAAAATACTTAAAAAGTTCAATATTCAATTTTCAATTGTTGCTGGGACAATTTTAAGGAAACCCTTTTTATCAAATATAGATGACCACGATTGCAGTCGAGACATCAAAGGAAAAGAGTGCATTAAACGTCTGCCGTAATTTTAAACCAACTTTAATGTAAAATGGCGTTGGTGTGGCGATACCCACGACACTCGATATTTTAGAAGTTGGTTTACCACCTTGGTTGCAAGCAGAATTTTACAAAGGACATTAAAACCCTGGTGACGAGGTTCGATCGTGTTTGTCAGTGTTTTCTGAGAAGTCAAGTTTGTGGAACTGGCTATAATTTTTACCAGAATCAGAAGTAATCGGGAAAATGAAAGGTTACCCCACGTACTGGCTTATTGTTCAGATTTCTTTGTGCTCTATAACATTTCCACACCTAAAAGGAGTAATACCATACACATTTTTGTTAAAAACGCCACTTATCCTAGCTTCGGGTTATATTTTCGGAAACCCCCATACAATAAGACACCGGAGAGTATGTTTAGTGTTACAAATAAAACTTATGTACCACAAATAATAGTTACCTGTTACATAATGTTACCGAATGTAGGGGAGCAGGGGGATTATCACCTTCTCTGTTTTAATTAAATAGGACCTTAAATGACTCCTTCCAATAAAGTACAATTTACCCAATATAAACGAAATCAAAGAACAGTGGTTTATAGAATTTTGTTCTCGGCTAGGTATAGTATATACATTAGGGACCGTCTCAAAAATAAAATCTACTGAGAAGAGTACTGAGTCAATGATCTTGCAATGGATTGGTTTCTTCGTACCGAAACACACTTCTATACAGATTATTGTTCGTATATATAGGATCACTGTCAACATCAGCTTTTATACATTTTCATACATAGAATATCAAATCAAAATAAAATCAGAAAATCAGAAATAATTTAATAATACATAATTTATCCCAACCCGTCAAATTTCAGAAACTAGATATACCAACCACCCTAAGACAACTCCTGCCCTGCACCAATCAGAAAGCAGTTAGAAAAATGATTTCTAGATTATGCTTTTCAATAGAATATCTCGTCAATTTCACCTTTTGTACTATTTTTGTTTATAAACACCTTGTTGCGGCAACAGTTTAACTCGATTAGTTGGTAAGCTTTTTTCTTTCTTAAAACCTCTAGAATACAATGTAAAACATAACTAGAAAAAACAGTAACTGTATAACAACCTCGCGCTCAGGGCCTCTGTGCAAGGAGGTCTGAGTACGAGGTTATGAAACATAAATACCAGTATCGTTTCCGCAAGAGTCACAAGAGTCCTGTCCTAAGTAAGTCACCAATATTCAAACACAAGTCAGATGATGTCCAGAATACTTGCAGCAGGCTAGTACCCAGGCTCTTGGAACAAATACGAATTTTCGTGCTGTTTGACTTGCTAATCAGATTTTGAGGCTTTCAATTTTAGTAGAAATTCCATATTTTTGCTCAAATTTTACTTTGTCTCAAAGATGTTTGTGGGGGATTGTTGCTAGAAAGTCAAAATAATCTCATAAAACAAAACAAAAATAAAAGCAAGATGGCATAGCTAGACAACAACAAAAACATACTTCCTATACTTAGAGTATGCAATTAGTCAATTAAAAAATGAGTCACCTAAGGAAGATTTAGTCAATTTGTTTAGTAAAATGTTTGAAATGTTAAAATAAATAACAAGTGTTATTATAACTTAATCAACATTATTTTACAAGAACAGCAAAAAGTAAATTTTCTTAAGGCGCATAAAGCCGGTAAAAAATTCTCCAAGTTAAAGATTTTCTTAAAATGGTCCCAGCAACAATTGAATATTGAAATTTTTAAGTACTTTGAATGTTAAAAGTATTCTATTCAAAAGCAAAGAATTCCTTTTCTTTTTTTTACTATTTGAATGCAGAACCCATAGTGAGGAGCGAAACAACGTTTTTTGTTAGTTACAATGGCAACCATCGCTTAGTTGAACATTTGTACAATAATTACACACATATAACATTAATAAACATACTGACCAAGTTTCAAGTCTTAAAACAGTTGCTATTGGCTTTTAACTTTCGAGTGTGTTTTAGGCCCCGGTTGCTATGGGTCACGCACCCTCCAAAACAATAACTTTACTTTGAATAGAATACTTTCAAGATTACTTAAAAAGTTCAATATTCAATTGTTGTTAGGAAAATCCTTAAATTGTGGAATTTATTACCGGCTGCATAGTCTACCTAAACCCTATTAAGAATGGGAGACCCACTACCATACTTTTATTCATAACTTCTGAACGAATGCCTATTACGACTTGTAATTTTGAGACTTTTTCTATAATTTATCTAAGATAATTTTAAATCCTATTTTTTAGTTACTAGGAACATATTCCCATATTCACTTTGTGAACCCCCAATCAATTCAGAGCCCTAAAAAGCCCATCCTGAATAGCATTAAGGCGACTAACGCTCGTTCCAATGCCGACTTTTTTTAAACCGACTTGTATTTTTAGTCAACGTATTTTTTAGCTGACCTATACTTGAAGACAGCTACAAAAGAGGTAGAATTGCTTATCGAAAATAATGAAAGGACAGGGAAGTTAAAGAAACACAAGTCTTTGCGTGGCAGTTCAAATTGTAGAAGTCACAGAGACTGATGTGCTTGTAACATAGCCTTGATTAAATTGTATTAAATGTGAATGCAAGCACTTATCATATTTTTGTAAGATGTTTCCAACAATACAAGGGAAATGTGTATTGCCATCTCTTTCACACTGTGTGCGACATCCTGGTATGCTAAAACATGTAAGGTACCATATAAGAATAAGCATTGTCCTGGTAAAGTCAGTTTTTAATATTAATACACGTTGAAGCAAATACACTAAAGATCAAGTTTTCAAGGATAAGAGAGTTTCTGGTCTATTATCAAGTAACTATGTTTGGTTCATTGAACCGCAACTTGAAGCAAGTGCAATCAAAGATCTAGATTTTAAAGTTAAGGGAGTTTCTGGTGTATTCATAGTACATTTGGTCCTTTTAACGGAAACTTGAAATAAGATAACAGTTTTAAGAGTTCATAGAACTCCTGGTTCATTCATGCTATATTTGCTTTGTTAACTGCAACTTGACGCAAGTATATGCGAAGATCTTGTTTTCAAGGTTGAAACCGTGGCTGGTCTATTCATAGTACATTTGTTCTTTAAACTCAATTGAAGCAAATACATTCGAATATCTAGTTATCATGTTTGTGAGAGTGTTTAGTCTATGCAGAGTACATTTGGTTCTTTTAACTGCGACTCAAAGCAAGTGCACTCCATGATCTACAAAATGGTTACTGCTTCATTGATGGTGTATTTGCATTTATTATGTATTCTTCTCTGTTTTAGAAAATGTTTATAAAATGCTTTTATTTTATCATTGCGCCATATATATATTATAGGATTAAATCCAGAGTTTAAATTGATTGTTAATATAATTAACGGTTGCACGTAATGAAGAGGACCGACATGAGTAAATTGATCCTCCCCACGTATGTATTTATATGACGAATATAGTATACCTAAAAATGCTGGTAGGTAACAACATATTAATACCAAAGATATAACATTAATTGTCACAGTTACATTTCTTTTATGACGCAATATTCTGGGAATTTCACCACAAACAGAATCGGTTTCTCTAATTTGCTTTCTTACTTTCCTCAGAAGTTTTATGTTAAATAATGATATGCATATTAAAGCTGTTATGCAAAATAACCCAAAGCATAATAATAACCAACCACGCTGCCATTCATATTTGA
>JAULBZ010004164.1:0-15158 GCA_032360805.1 Neoturris breviconis | reverse complement strand
TTTTCAGCCAACTTGGCTGAAAATATTCTGAAAAATCTCTCCTCCACAGTGATGACCGGTTGTTATTTCGAGCCCTGAATACCACTGTTGATGAGTATTTTTTTAATATAGCTTCAGACTTTGTAGACTGAAGATAATGCTCCAATATCCCTCCTCCAGAGCGCTTAATTGCAGTTATTTTAACCACAATACATGTACTGAAAGAAATGTTCTACTACTATAGAAATGTACACTTCCACTAACTTCATAATTTTTTAAACAAATAGAGAATATTGTTTTTATTGATAATGACTAAGAAAGTATCATTGAAATTACTTGCACTAGGAAAATTACAGAAATCAAGATATCATACAAGAAAGTGGATTAACAAAATTAAATTTCGTCAATGATCTTGCAATTGATTGGTTTCTTCGGTACGAAGAAACCAATTAAATGCAAGGTCATTGATTCAGCACTCTTCTCTACAAACAAATTTTGGAGCGAGATGGTCCTTTAGTAGCTTTAAAGTAATTATTTCATGAACATGGAATTAGATTTATAAAGAAACAATGTTTTCCTGAAGGAAAGGAAATTTACAACCGTAAATAAACAACAGTTTCCAAATAGTTTTTTAAGTATGATTTCCACTAGGTGAAAAATTTGGTGCAAAAGTCAAAAGAAAGCATTCCATTGGCAGAAATTGACATCACACAGTGTGTTGGCTTTCACACAAAATCTTTCGCCTAGTGAATATTAAGTATTTTTGTAATATTCATTTGCTAAAGTATTGTCTATGATAAACACTGTGGAGGAGTGTTTTTTGAGCATAACTTCAGTCAATGAAGTCTCAAAAACATCTTCTCCGCAGTGATTATGTGCTCTTATTTCAAGCTATCACATGATTTTATTTGCCTAGTGGATATCAACATAACATTTTCCATAGGCTTCTGATGAATTTGTTCTAAACAATAATTTGTTTGTAGAGAAGAGTGCTAAATCAATGACCTTGCATTTGATTGGTTTCTTCATACCGAAGAAATCAATCAATTGCAAGCTCATTGACTTATGATAACCAGAACTTTTGAGAGGAAATATATTTTACAATTTGCAGCCATTCTTTCTGACCAAACAATAGTGTTACCCAAGTGAATGACAGTTAGTATGCAAACTTCGAGATAACGGTCAGATATCACCTGTGTAAGAGAGTGTTTTTTCAGGACAGTTTTCAGTTTTGATTGGTATGAGATAGATACATTGATTTGTACTACATACTCTGCCTTTAATATATCAAGTCTCATGATATAACATTCATGGATTAAATTGTTCTCTATGACATAAAAGATTTAAATTTTTATAAAGTTAGATGTAAGTATATTCTAAAAACATTTGCCTGTAGAAGCTACGTACCTAAAATAGATCTGTATTTCTTGTTTTAGATCCATCTTAATCCTTCTGAGTCCTTGTCTACAGCAGGGGTTGAAATATCTGATGGTCATCACTGTGGAGCAGAGATTTTCCAGAATATTTTCAGACAAATTAAATGAAAATATTCTGAAATATCTCTCCTGTACAGTGATGGTCGGCAGTTATTTTAACTCCTATAAGACCAAATAATCACTGTAAAAAGGTTCATGGCTATACATCCATCACAGAGCAGAAGTTAAAATAACTACCAGTCATCACTGGGGAGGAGAGATTTTTCAGCATATATTTTCAGTTGAATTGGCTGAAAATCACAGTGATGACTAGCAGTTATTTGAACCCCCTGGACGATTGTATCATGTGAATTATAATTTGAAATTCATAGATGGGTACCAAGTAATGTAAATGGTAAAACCTCAAATAAAAGTTCTCTGGACGCAAGATTTTTGAAGGGTACTTATTAGAATGTAATAACTCAAAGATAAGGTTTCATTACTAGTTTGAATCGAACTTCATATAAATATTGTTATAAAAATGGAAAGCAAGGTCCATGACATTGGATATATTTAAAAGAATAGCTTTTTATCAATCTATTCTAATTTTCATTTTTGATATATAATATCAAAACATTGATCTATTTTTTTATCCCTTTGTACTTTTCCAATAAGCTCTATTCCCTCCTTGAAATTCTGGAGAGGGTGTTTATTAGAGAGAGGTACTTAAAAGAGATTGTGAGCTTATTAGAGGTATTTTACCATATGTTAAAAGAAACTCATAGTCATTGTTTGAAAGTGATTACTTTAAATCAACCAGAACGAAATTGATTTGTTTATTCTTGAGGCTGTAAATAGAATCAGACAAATCTACATCTATGTTCTAAACTGGGGTCTAAACACCGGTTAGTATAAATTGTGATGCAATCTAAAGAGTCAGAGACTTGATACTTTAATAACAACATTTAGAGGGAAGTTTTTAGCATGCAACTACACCCCTTTTACAAGATTACAAATCCTTTCTTTTCATTTTAAGCAAAGTAAACAATTATAAACTCATCTCATTGTGTTTATTTTAGGTATCTAAAAGAATATAATGAATGTACTGACAAACAACAGCTCAAGTATTGAAACATTAAGATGTCATCTTACAACCAACAAAATAATTTATATTACTGCTTACTCAATCATCATAGCAGCTGGTATAATTGGAAACAGTGTAGTATTAGTTATATTTTATCCATTCTCAAAGCGTAAACAAACATCGTACAACCTTTTAATATGGTATCTAAGTTTATTTGACTTCATTGCGTCATTTTTAGTTATCACAGAAATGTACGAATTTGTCACATGTTATAAATATTGGCCATTTGGATTATTTGGTTGTAAAGTATTATACCCATTCTATTACATATCAATTAACATCTCAATTTTTATACTAACCATTATGACAGTTGATCGGTACCGTAAGATTGTAACACCTTTCAAAACAAAGCTCAAGCTAAAACTTATTCATTGCACTGTATTTTTGTCTGTTGTTTTTTCATTTCTGATGCAATGGTATCAGTTCAGGGCATTGCATATAGGTAATCACCACTGTCTTCAGCATAAGGATTTAGGATCTTACACAATACCTAGAGCAATGACACTGTTAATTCGCGATGTTGCTTTTATTCTAATATTCACCATATCAACTGCCAGTATAAGTGTTACATTAGTGAATCGTAAAAAACGAATGTTTAATCATAATGTTACAAAGGAGATTAAAAATAGAAAAGCTATGAACATGTTGATCACAATGGGGGTGGCATTTTCTGTTCTTGTCTTACCATATGACACTTGGGATTGTGTAATGTTGGTTTCAAGAATGCTACCAAAATCATATCACATTCAATTAAGGTTAGCTAAATGCAGTGGTTGAAATAAGAGTAAATAATCACTGTGGAAGAGGAATATTTCAGTAAAGCTCCAGGCATTGTAGCCAAGCTAAAACCAGAGTGATTATATGCTCTTTCGTGATCTTTATGATTCAATAATGAATGGATGATCACAAATGTTTTGCAAAAGAGTGCCATGTCAACGAGCTTTCATTGGATTTCTTCGATATGAAGAAATCAACCCATTGCAAAATCATTGACTCGGTACTCTCCTTTGTAGATTATATTTTTAAGACGCTCCCTTATAAATGGATGATCATAAATGTTTAATATTATTTTACAATGAGTTACTACAATCTAGGTCATTTGTATTGACACAAAAATAAACAGAAAATGAGGAAAATTAAACATGTTGAACCAAATTCCCTTTTGAACAGAGAGTGGCATAAAACAGCAAGATGAAAAAAAAATGCTGAAGAATATCAAAAAACGTTGATTTTTAACTCTGATTTTTTTTTTCGTGCCTTTTGATTTTCTCAGCATTCAGGATCCATTTTTTTAGTAAGTAAGTAAGGATGTTAGTAAGTATATTTTTTCCAAAAGAACTGATATCCTGATCGCAACGATTAAATTTTTTCTTACAGCTTCTTGATGCCCTCATTCTATGATGGCAGGGGTGAAAATAAACCTTCAAGAAAAAGTAGCACCAATGATCAAGTCACTCTCCTCCGCATGTTTGCTGACAATCATAGGGCTCGATAAAGCTTTCAAATTGATTAGTTTTCTTAAATAAAAATACATCTCCCTCGCAGAGGTTTACTTACTTTTCGTTTTATTAAAGTTGTTTAAGTATTATTACCTATGCAAAGAAGAGAATATAAATGGGTAAAAATAATATTTTAAAAACAAGTGAGTAAAATTATTCTTTACTTTTTAACATAGAGAGATCAATTAAGAAAACAAAACCTCAAAGCTAATAGCACCACATGTAAAAAAAACTTTCGATTGCATTTAGAACAGAGTTATGGCTACTAAAATGGAGCAATTATTGTCCTTTTATTGCTTATTCCACTTATATGATACTCTACAAAGATACATTAGTATCAAATCATAGGCCGTATCATTGAATCACATTGAACGAACACAAGAGGAATGCCACAAACTAGAGATGGTTCCCTATTTCATTCAAAATAAACGAATTATATTAATAAATTACTTAAGGTGAATATCCACAAGTGAAAAAAGTTTGCAAAGAAATATATTTTCAAAGTAGAACTGAAGTCAACTTTTGAAGGAAAACAAGCATAACTAATCAGATTACAGAAAAGTCATTTCTCTGCAAAAATGTTTCGCTCAAACTCTGGAAATCCACCTTTGCTGACTAATTACTTTCTTACTAGAAAAACGTTGCCAAGAAAAGCAAAAGGCCCAAAATACTCAAAGAGTTAATAGTGATCACTTGGAAAACACACTCAAGCTAGTCTTGAACATAAGAAATAAGAATTTAAGATGCCAATACCTATTAAGTAAAAGTAAACCATAAAAGTTTAAATTCAAGATGTCACAAAACAGTCAATTTGTCATTATGGTCAAAATCTGACATTGTTCAAATTAACAATGATAAATCCATGTAGAGGAAGCTATTAGCCAAAAGGAATGTTCAAGCATCTCTCCTCCACAGAGATTATTTTCTCTTACTTTGATGACTGTCTAATTTTCCTTTTCTGCACGTTAAAATCTCAGCATTGACAAATCTCTCAGCTACAGTGATGAATGTTATTTTTAACCCCTGATGAATTGCAAGATCATTTAGTAATCTGCAATTTAGCATGTCTGACTGTCATATATCACTTGTGGAGGAGTGTTCTTTAGTATAGTTTTCAGATTTGCAGCTAAACTACACTAAAACATACTTCTCCACAGATGATAACTCAGAAAATAGTAATTAATACTATGAGTAACATTATGGAATATGGGACATAGAATGAATCTGCAAAATTATTGCAACTAATTCAGTAGTAGAGAAAAGAGTGATTAATCACTGTAGAGGAATGCTACAAAGTCTTAAGCTATGCTTAAAACTCTCCTCCACAGTGATTATTTACTCTTATTTCGGCCACTATGATTCATCATGAAAAAATTAGTTTAGAATTGTTGTTTCAGTGCCATTTTAGAGAAAATCCAGTGTATATTTATTTTCTTGTTCTAGTTGGAGGTTAGAACAGATGGACATTGTGTTATCATTACTACAGATGTGCAATAACATTGTCAATTGTTTCATCTATGCAAAAATGCATGATCGCTTTCATAAGGCCATGCGCAGATCTTGTAAACAAACAAATGGCATGGAACTACAACGACTTTCTTCAACTTACTCGAAACGTACGGCTTCTCTCAAATTGAAGCCACTGTATTACGGAATGGGGAATTATGTCTGAAATTCATTCATATGCATACCTCCAAGGAGAGTCGATGTGAATGAGAGCCAGGAAATAATTAATGGACATCACCTGTGGAGGAATGTTTTGTCAGGTTAGAACTGATGGACATTGTGTTATCAATACTACAGATGTGAAATAACGTTGTCAATTGTCTTATCTATGCAAAAATGCATGATCGCTTTCATAAGGTCATGCGCAGATCTTATAAACGAACAAATGATATGGAACTACAATGGCTGAGTTCAACTTATTCAAAACGTACAACTTCTCTGAAATTGAAGCGACTGAACAAATATTACAGAATTAGGAATTATATCTGAAATTCAGTCTTATGTATATACCTCCAATGAAAGTTTGATAATTAATGGTCATCAACTGTGGAGGAATGCTTTTTTGCATTGTAAGTTTTTATTTTGAAATTACTTAGTTTGAACTTTGAAATACATTTCTCTGTTTTCCTATAATGCTATGTCAGTGTTCAAAATAAGAACAAATAATGACCATAGAGGGATTTTTAGCATAGCTTCAGGCTTCAGCCTGGAGCTTTGTTCAAAATTCACTCCTTCATAATGATTATTCATTCTTATTTCAAACACTGCATGCATTCCTCTTCATAGATGACGAGTGCATCCATACATTTTCATAGTTCTAAGTGTATACCATTTCCACAAATTAAGTCACAAAACCATTCATCAAAATATTATATAATGTATAATACCTAACTAACTCACACCTAATTTTCAGTGTTGGACATAATGTCTGTGGAGAAATGATAAACACCCGAAGCTATGCTTAAAAATCACTTCTCCACAGTGATTATTTGTTTTTATTTTTAGTCTTTGTTAATTAAACTTCACAGCCTTAAGCCTGTTTCACACTTATGATGCGCAAGGTTTGTAAGCATGTGCAAATGAAATGTTTTTATTTCAAAACCGTCGCGTAGAATCCCTTCATAAAGGGCGACATTTTAATAACATTGCATGTTCACGTGAAAGATCACATTGCAATGCAATTTAAAACAACAATTTTTTAAAAAGTAAAAATGGTCGGTTGATTCTACGCGACGCGCAAGCAGGCGTAAAACGAAGCAAAAATATTAAAGATATTCTTGTGTTTACTTGCGTCGTTAATATCCGTTTGAAAAATAAAAAAGTAACTGCGTATGCGTACAACCCTTGTGTCTGCATTTGCATTGTAAGTGTGAAACATGCTTTAGATTGCAATAGTGGCAACCTACTTATCATATTATCAACCACACGGGTTATAATAACTGCTGGCTCTCACTGTGAAAGAGATTTTTCAGAATATTTCCCGACAAATTTGGCTGAAAATATTCTGAAAGTTCTCTCTTCCACAGTGATGACTAACAGCTATTTTACCTCCTGTATCCAGTAATGTCAACAATTGCTATCAGCACAAATACAATTCGATTAACATTTTTATGAAAATAAATTAAATTATAGATAAGGAATGTTTGAAATTAGAGCAAATAATTATTGTGGAAAAGTTAAAAGCCTGAAGAAATGCTCAAATATCCCTCCTCCACTGTGATTATTTGCTCCTAATAGGAACACTGCAAATTTTTCATAATTATTTCGGCCAGTTCCTTTATTACGTCAGATGAGTTAAACTTGAGTTATACTTCAATAGTTTTAAATAGAGAAATGGAGTTTATGAAACCTTTGAAGCGTCTCAGACTTATCAACATTTAACAAAATAAAATTGTGTCAAAGTAAAATCACATATGTATAAGTATATTTCTTCATTTTACAAATTAAGATGAATCAGCTTTGAAAAAGGAAGTGATATTCTGGTGTTATCAACTTCTTTTAAATTTGGTACCAAGTTTCATAAAGGTATTGAACCTGCTCTTCCTCTCACCTTTTTATTAAAGCTCAAAATGCCAATCTGTATTAGGGTTAAGAAAATAACACTGTTTGAAATAAGAGCAAAATAATCACTGCGGATGAGGGATTTTTTAGCATTGCTTCAAGCTAGCAAGCCTAAACCATTGCTCAAAAATCCACCCTCCACAGTGATTATTTCCTCTTTCAAACACTGCATATACGATAAAATTAGGTTGAATGCCTAATATAAGGGAAATAGAGTGATAGTGATAGTCCAATTCTCACTTCATTTTTGGAAAGGTGCAAATGATTTTCCAAACTGTTGATTGTAGTACAATATATAGTTGACATTATTATTACCTTGTCTTTTCATTGTATTGATCTTATTCAATAAATAATTCATATCATCACCGCTCTTCAGATCTACTACCACCTTTGATTGACTTCCAAAGAGAACAATAGAAATTCTCACTTTCTGTGCTGATACATCATAAGCGTTAATTACGTTCTTTAAGTATGCTTTGAATTCTGCTATAGTTTCATCAGAAACATCATTCGATGTGTCGAAAGCAAACACTAGATCAAGGGGCTTACTTACTTCTAAATTAAATAACAAAACAATTGATGGTTATTCTCTGAGTGACATTGAAAAGTCATCATTTAAATCCTTTATCAAACAAGCTATTGTTTGACATAATACAATAAGATTAAAATCGGTTTTACACTCCAGAAGATATTCCCTGGAACAGAAAATATGCACGCATAGAAAGAAATTATAGACATTCCATTGGTAGAAATTGAAAAAATCACATGGAAAAATTTCTGAAGTGGAAAATTGTCGTAACACATTCCTTTTCAGGATCACAAGAAAATGTTTTTCGATCAATGTGCTTTGTTCTGTTCTTTATTTCAAAATTACTCATTAGCAATATATGAATGCAAGATACAAAGAAGAAGGTAGAAAATAAATTGAACCTATGTTTCTAACAAAGTTTTAATAGGTGACTTAAAGTCAATACAACTTAAGTGATTTATCAAGCCTGAATATAACTGCCGGACATCATCTGTGAAGGAGAGTATTAAAAAAAACCTCCACAAGTGATATATTCAGGCTTGTATATCAGTTTGAAGTTACACAAAATATATCCTGCAAGCAAGATACATCCAGTATAATATACCTATTAGCGTTTATACTAACCTTGCGGACATAAATACAAGCCTGGCGCTCAAAATATTTGGGTTAGTTATGTAAGTACCTCTATCCAGTATAATATACCTATTAGCGTTTATACTAATCTTGCGGACATAAATACAAGCCTAGCGCTCAAAATATTTGGGTCAGTTATGTAAGTACCTCATATTCATCTCGCACTACTTCAGAAATACTTCCACTTTACATTACGTACACAAAAAGGTGTAATATTTAACAAAATGGTTTTATTAACAAAAAAGTCCTAAGTTATTATTATTTTGATAATGCTATAAAAATATTGAACTTAGAGGCGTTGTAATTGTTCAAATTTTATAATTAATTGATTATAACGTATTGAAAAGGAAAATGGTCAATTTGTTATTTTAGTCTATCGTAAACCGACTTTTATACTTATTAGTTTATACTAATTTTAACAGTTTCATCCCTACTACTCACAAAATGGGTCTTATTTTCACCCTCCTTTTTCTCGTTTTCACAGAGAGGGTGAAAATCTCAAAATGATATTTCGGAAGAATGGCTATCCTAATCATTGTTTTTAAAGGTTGAAAACGGAAGCTTCCAAAATACAACATGGAGAAATTAATTTCTTAAAATTTACTACAGTTATCAATAAATTTATGTCTCAAAATGTTTAAGAAGAAAGCTTCCTCAAAAAACAATATGGCTGCCAAAAAGATTCATTGTTAAAGTCTCATAGAAAAGTTATTTTTCAAAAAGTCCAAATGTGATTCTGGTCAAATCCTTATAATAAGTGAAAAAAGTTTCAGTGAAAAAATTCAAAAAAATTTCTAAATCAACAAAAATCATAAAATAAATACAAGAAATTTCTAAGTCTCCACTTTAAAAAATCCCTTTTTTGCCGAAAGTCGGTCCTAAGTTGAAGAAATAGAGAAAAAAAATTGACCAGCAGTCTCATAATATTGCCTAAAATGCCAATACCAAATTTCAAGACAGTACCATGCCTTTTTGGTTCATTGTACCAAAATCTCAATTTGGAACCTTTTTGGTGAGTCTTTACGAAATGTCGCCCCGAATGCTGGTACCAAATTTCAAAATAGTAGCACTTCTATTTTACCACAATTTTATTACATGGAACACCTTTTCCTCATATAAGAAATTCGAAATAGAAGTATTAATGTCAGAATTGTCATTTTCAAAGTAGAATAAGTGGTGCAATCTAAATATGAGGTAATTTGGTCTGGCCGTAACTAACCCGAGTAAGAGCAAACAATATTTTTTTAGAATAGCTTTAGGCTATAAGCACTCCTCCACAGTGATCATTTGTTCTTATTTTAAGCATTGCAATATTGTATTTTAGGCAAATTTACGTTCATGGCAGTATTCAAAATAAGAACAAATAATCACTGTGGAGGAGTGACTTTTGAGCATTGCTTCAGGCTTAATATGCTCAAAAATCACTCCTTTCCAGTGATTGTTATTTCTTCTTTCAAACACTGTATGATACAATTAAAACAATACTTACTGCAATATCCTTGAGAAACAACGTTGATAGTAGTTTTTGTTAGACATACTTCTCGATTCATTAGACATTCACTTCCATAAGTTTTACCATCACTTGCACACACTGGCTGATATAACAAGGTGCACCTATCAACGCACGAACACTTGATGTTATTCAAGTTACGAAAGTTGCATGTTTCACCTTGTGAACATTTTAATTGTCGACAACGAGCTGTAATTAATAATAAAAGTTAAATCACATTACTTTTCAAGCTTCAAAAATAATAGGCGAACATCACTTGTGGTGAAGTATTTTTTTAGTTCAGTTTTCAGCTTTGCAGCTAAAAACTGTACTCAAGAAACACTCCTCCACAGGTGATATCAGAAGGTTATTTTGAGGCTTGTGAATAATTCGTTTGTGATCATAAAGAGGAAATAACGACTATGTACATGCAAGTCTCAAAATAACTGTTCGACATCACCTGTGGAGGAGTGTTCTTTTAGTATAGTTTTCAGCTTTGTGACTCAAAGCTATACTCAAAAACACTCCTCCACATGTGATTTCCAACAGTTATTTTGAGACTTGTGCAAAGTCAGGGTTTTATATTTAGCTGATTGGGAATTTGTCAAACACATCGCATAGCAGCTGTATGTATGCTCAAGAATTCCCTATGGAGGTGGAAAAGTTCCTTAAAAATTTGGACAATGCCAATCCAATCTTAAACATTAATGAACACATCTACCCATGCTCTTCCACCTCTTTCTGATTTTCTGTTCCATTTCTTAGATCCTTTATCTAAATTTACTTAAATTAAGACCTGATTTGTATCGAAATCCGCAAATTTGAATTCAATACTGTGAAGGAGTGATTATTGAATATAGATTCAGGCTTTGTAGCCCAAAGCTATGCTTAAAAACCACTCATCCACAGTTATTATTTACAAGACCACTGGCAATACAATACGTTTTGTTTAAATTTTAAGGTTGATTTTCATTAGGCAGAAAATTCTGTGCATAAGCCAAAAGGAGACAATCCATTGGTAGATATTGACATCACACGTCATGTGACGTCAATTTATACCAATGGAATATCTTCTTTTGGCTTTTGCACAAAATATTCAACCTAATGGAAATCAACCTTTACAGTGAATCCAAAGATTTAAACATTTCCTAATATTTTTGAGAATTATCTTACCATCAAATATCTTTTTAATGACCTTCACATATGCAGTCATGAAGTTTTTAGATGACAAATCGGTTATTATATTATTTGTGTTTGTAACCATTTGTACCATATCTGACATTTGAACTTTATTCCCAGCACCAACTAAAATTACTTCAACATCAAGTGCTTGCAATTTCTGTTGGGCAACTTTGATCAAGTTTTTATCAGCAAATCCAGTTGCATCAGTAAATAGAACTAAAAACTTTAAAACACCATCCCGTCCTTTTGGGAACATTAGTTCTGCTGATGCATCCATACCCCGTCCGATTGCAGCTCCATTCTTTGATGGTTTCAAATCATTTAAGTATTTCCTGATATATGTTGTAACGAATTGCTCATCAATATTTTTCACAATATATGCATTTCTGTCATACGTCAACAAACCGATTTTTATGAAACTATTTTCAATAGGATATTGAAATGAATCAAGAAAAATATTAATAAATTCTTTCTGACGACTGAATAATATGTCAGCATCTGGACCATATCCTGACATTGCAAATGTGATGTCAAATGCAAATGGTTTATTTGATCCATAACCTGTAAAGTACAGTAGTCACAATGAGAGTGAAGAATCACTGTGGAGGAAGGACTTTTGGGCATAGCTTCAGGCTTTATAACCTATACTGAAAAGCTATACTAAAAATCCGCTCCTACACATTGAATATTTGCTCTACTTCGATGACTGAATTATTAATTGTATTGTTAATGTTCAAAATATATTTTTCCTGCAGTATTTTTTTATTTTTATTTTTTTGTTGCTGTTTTATGATGAGCTTTTTAAGTTTTGTACAAGTCAAAACCTGTGATGTCAAATGTGCGGTAAATTTAAAAATGAAATTTGTTTACTACAGAATACACAAAATATTATGTCGTTGTTCAGCATTTGAAATAAGAACAAATGATCTCTGTGGAGAAGTGACTTTTGAGCATTGCTTTAGGCTAGAAAGCCTGTAGCAATGCTCACAAATCCCTCATCCACAGTGAATATTTGCTTATATTTTAAACACTGATCGATATATATAGTAAAAGTCATTGTGCATGCTCGAACTCATCTGGAGACGAGATCGGGAAATACTGGATGCCGTTTCGGGCTAATTTGCCACCATCAGCAGTGTATACCCACTCTCAATGCTAATGCCTGGACACTTTGCAAAAAGAGATGATCTAACCAATCGATGGAGGTGGCTAAATTGGGTCTCACTTCACTTGCGGTGAAATCAGATAAATCCGAGCAGCGCGAGCAATGGCAAAAAAGCAATATATATATGGTACTATTTTATGTCATTTTATACATTGAATCATAAATACAGTCACTAGCATAAGGATACCTGTTGGTTACACTGTTTTAACACTAATACATAGCTATATAACAGCTGTTTTAAAAAGGGTTGGCTAGTTTTGCCACGCTTATCTCCCAGTAAAAAAAAATCTGCAACTTTTCGACGCTTTAATGTACATTATTGCAATGATGGCATGCATCCTAGTGCAACTTATCTGAGTCAAGTGCTATATTTCTGTTGTCTTTCATATTATTTACTGAAGAGAGAAACATGTCTAGTACACATGAATTTTATGAAAACGGGGTTAAACAGACAGTTCAATGCAATTTATTAAACACAGTTCATTGCATAAAATTGCAATTCGTTGCAGAAAATACTAAAATGTGCATGTTCAGGTTTTACAAAACATTTTTCAACAAAAAATATATTTCGTGTGGTGAAGAAGAATTTGCACATGTTATACAATAGAATATATTGCCATAGTATACAATAACATAGAGCAGTACAGTGTCTGAGGTTAACAGCAGTCAATAAGAGGTGGTAATGGTGGTGGTGGTGAGGGGAGGGATGCCCGTTTTAGACAATATCTTGGATGGTGCAGAGAGTGGTGTGAGGAAATTGAGACAATAAGAATAAGAAAGAGTGGAAAGACGATAGAGGCAGAACAAAAGGAATACTTTATAGTAAAAATAGGTTTTGGAATCAAAACAAATTGTTAAAAAAATTGCGTATTCTAGAGATTAAGAGTGGCATTATTTAACATAACAGTGACCTGTCGTAATAGACTGGTGTAATAAAATAAAAGAGTAATCAAACAGGTTGAAACAGTAGTTGAAGTATGAGCAAACAATCACTGCAAAAAAGAGATTTCAGAGCCAAGCCGCCTAAGATTCCCCCACAGCAATTATTCCCTCCCATATCGATGACATCCAATATTTCATCTGGGTAGAAATAAGCATAAACATCTTCCAATGAGTACCGAGTCTACAGTTTCACAAATATTTTATACACTTTTCTCCAGTTCTGTTACTGATTTTAAGATAATCTATAGAGAAAAAGAAAACTTACGACAAGATCCTGTATTTTTCAATGTAATTTCTGTTTGTGTTTTGCATGACTCAATTTTCATAGAACAATGATTTTGATAGGTTTTGTAATTAGAACCACATACTGGCTTGAAACCGTTGTTACATTCAGTTGGACAGCGACAGGTAGCAACTCCACTTGAGACATCACATATCGCATAATTACTACATTTCTTTCCAGAACAAGGACCACTTTCTATATAAGGTGAACAACAAATTTTTATTAATCAAAGTACCATATACCGTAATGCATCGATTAAACGTCCAGGTGCTTATTTAGTTTTCAAGCCTCAAGGAGGGAGCTTATTCAAGGGTGACGCTTATTCAAGGGGGTGCTTATTCGAGAGGGGCGCTTATTCAATCGACAAAACTTAAGGTATTTTAAAATGTTCGGGAAAATAGAAAAAACACCACAATGATATGCTTGTATTATACTTTCTTCTTTTCTTAATTAATATCTACATCTTCATCATCTGAATTCTGATCTAACAGCAAAAAACTATATATGTTTTGAAAAAGGTCAAATTCAAATAAGCGCTCGGGCACTTATTTAATTTTCAAATTATAGAGAAGGCGCTTATTCGAGGGAGGCATAAACACCTTCCAATGAGTACTCTCGGACGGGAACTGTGGAAGAGTGTATTTGTGTATAGTTTTCATTTTGCAACTGAAAACTATACCAAAAAATACTCCTCCACGGGTGATGCCTGACAGTTATGTTAAGACGTGGACTATTGATTTCAGTTTAGTTGACGCCAAGCTTTAAATTAACCATAAGTAACCCTGTATTTGTGTTTGAAACAAGAGCAAATAATCACTGTGGTGAGTGATTATCTCCAGGATTTGTAGTCTGAGTCTATATTCAAAAATCCCTCCTCCACAGCAATTATTTGCTCTTCTTTCGAACACTGCTAGGGTATCAAAACAATCTGTTCCAAGTTGATTGGGTAAATTTCCTGTGCTAGCATAAGTGTGAGAGTGCAAGCCTTGAAATGACTGCCAGATATCACCTATGGAGGAGTGTTTTAGAGTATACTTTACAACTGGACAACTGAAAACTATACTTAAAAAGCAGCCCTCTACAGATGATTTCAGGCAGTTATTTCAAGGCATGAAGTGGTATACAAAACTATGAAATACTATTTTTTTATAAGAAGCCTGGCAAATGTTTCTTAATTTTTAGACTTAAAATGGTCAAGGAAATACATAATAGCTATTCAAACAATAATGAAACACGATTGAATAAATACAAAACTTTTTTCACAATAGCACCAGATTTGACTCTCTAACACAGTGCTTTATTTATGTTATTTGTGAATGGCTAAACCAATA
>JAULBZ010004163.1:0-15158 GCA_032360805.1 Neoturris breviconis | reverse complement strand
AGTCGACTTGATAACTGGAATGAGTTACGACTAGTCGACTTGATAACTCGAATTTTGGCGCCGAATTAACTTCATATTTATGACCTGTAATTAAATTGAAATCTATAATTAATTTGAAATTAAAAGCAAAGCAACATGAATGTGTATGACTGTAAATAAATTCCATCCATGTCAGAATCAGTGAAAAAATCTTGAATCTTGAATGAAGCAGATTTTGAGTAATGATCTCATATATTTGTTTATCTAGCCGGCAAAAACCTGTTCAAAGTCAGCAAAATAACGTTAGAACAACTATTTTGCTGACTTTGAACAGGTTTTTGCCGGCTGGGTCAGTGAAGCACAAAGTTTACTAATGTCGATAAATAAATCATGATACTTAGACATCTTTACATGGACTCGTAAACGAGTTTCAACCTAAACGCTCCTGCTTTTGATTGGTTTCTTTGTACCGAAGAAACGAATTAATTGCTAGATCGTGTAGGGTGAAACTCATTTAGGGGTCCATGTTTAGGCTGCCTTACTTCACTTCTACCAAGTCTCTCCCAAAGAAAGTCAAGAGTATTCAAGGTAAACTTGTAAATACACGTAAAAATAATACAAGCCTTCTATTGTCAATACTTGAAAACAATAGAAAACTGTATTTTCACGTGTTATTTCGCTAAAACTTAGCGGCAATTATGATAAATAATAAAGACATTATTAATAACAAGATATTGATTGTAAAAATATGCTATTTCATATATAACATGCATTTTGACACTGAAAGTCTATTCTTTCAACAGCATCGGTCAAAAGTAGGCGCGGTCACAATGCAATGACCACCAAATCTATTTTTCCATAAAAACTTTTATAATAAGGTACTGTGGCAGACTTATAAAATTTCAATCGATTTAACACACCATAAAAAAAGTTATTAATGAAAAACTGCACGATCGATTGATTTATACTTGATTGCTTATCAATTAGGTAATGTAACCGCAAAGTCAAAAAAAGACATTCCTTAGGTAGAAATCGACGTCACAAGTTTTTTTGGCTTTCGTGCTGTATTTTTAAATGAAAGAAGGAAGTTTAAAGAAAATCTCGTTGGACTTAATTTAATCAAATTTTGCCCAAAAAAGTTATATTAAAAATTAACAGTATCTAAGTTTGAGTTTGTGAGACGACCGCCTAATGCCAACACTTTTAATGAAATTTACTAGGTATACGATCTTAGACATTAGTATAGAGACTTTTTTCCAATTTCAACAAGTAATACATGCCACAAGCATGACAAAAACACGGAATACGACCACAGCAAGTCCCCTGAGATTTATCTCAGAGATTTATCTTGTAGACTTAAAACTTAGAAGTTTATGATCTTAGGACTTTTTGCAAACTCGACAAATTTTGCTGCTTGTAAAGTACCCAGACTTTTGGAACAAATTCGGATTTTCGCGCCATTCGTCTTGCTAATCAAAATTATAGACTTTTTCTCTACGTTGAAATTTCGAATTTTTGCAAATATTCACTTGTCCACAATATATTTGACCAAGATTGTAAATTGATAGAAATAAAATTGGTCAAAATTGACATAACACATCAAACAGATTTTTAGTCAACGAGTTTATAAATGAGTGGTTTCAGGACACGAGTTTCGCTTGGTTGTGAGTTCATAAGGAAGTAGTTAGTAAGTTTGAAAGATATCTATGGTGAAGAACTTACCATCTGATATGAATTCAACGCTAATACTAATATCCATTGTATTCATTAAGTTTTGTAATTACAGAAAATTTAATGTTGTAATATGCCCAATTGGCAAATATCTGTTCAAAGTCAGCAGTAAAGACGCTAAGAACAACGTCGTTCGTATTTTTTCTAGCGTCTTTAATGCGGAATTTGAACAAGTATTTGCCCACTGGGTTGGGTTCTTCGTGTATCAATTAAATTTCAATCAATTTCAAGTTTTTAACCCTTCGCTAGTATGGTAGGGTACCCCCGGAAATTTTTGTTAATTTATGGGAAAGTATTAGAAGATTCAGGGGACAAAAAGTCACAAAAGTATGATGCAGAGTTTTAAAATTTATAAAAAATAACCTCCTGAATAATAATTTTTGTTATGTTACTTTCACAGCAAAATGTAAAAACTCAGGGTGTCCACACGCTAAAGACGTCGTTCGTTTTATTGTTACTATCTCCTAATATTTTTTATTTGGCCATATAAATTTTCCTGGTATATTAATATTTAAGGGGGTTTATGACAGCAAAAAACAGAGGAACAAGTTACATAACTTTTGTTAGGGCCCACTTCAAAATTTCAAAATTTTGGTAGTGTTAAATCAACGAAGAAACCAATCCTTTACAAGATCTTTGACTCAGTACTCTTGTCTGTCGATTTTCTTTTTGAGATGGTCCCTTTTCGTTACCCCCTAAAAATAAGAAGAAAAAAAATAAATAATGACTATTAATATATTATAAATACGGGGGGTGACCGTCACAAAACACAAAACAGTTAATTTGTTTAATCATTTCTTGCTTTTTTTATCTGTCAATCAAAACAAAAGATTATAATTTGAACATAGTCTCTTATCACTTTTACCAACTAGACTTGCCATTAATGTTACATATTAGTAGACTTCCTTATCATTATTTTATAACAACTAAATAAATACTTTGTATACGGTGTTTAGATTGTACAGAGTAATTTACAAAAAAAACTTGTTGAAAGTCCGAAGTAAAGACGTCGTTGGGCGTTGTTCTAGCGTCTTTACTGCTAAATTTGAACAGGGGTATAACCAAGCCAACATTTAATACTCGCACTGTTTAATTGGAACAAGGAAGTCCAGAATTGATGTCATTGCGGTTTGAATTATTCAATGTTTTCTTTCGTATGCACTAGGATTTATGAGTATATCATATATCAATTTTTTTTTTGCAAGTCATCCCGGTGGGCAAAATCTTGTTCAAAGTCCGTAGTAAAGACGCTAGATAGCAATCCTTTTTAGTGCCAAATTAATTATTAATCATTTGCATCAGGTAATCCGTGCAGTCTGTAGTTATAGAAATATCGTAACATATAAATGATGATTGACGGTTTTTATCGAGCACGCAAATCTTTATCCTGCTGCTTTTTTAATCCGCATTCAAACAATTTCAATAAGGATTGTTACAGCGATAAGATGTTTGACAAATAATTACTTGCGCCAATTTGAATTGCTAATAACTTTTGAAACACTGCTATTATATTTGACCCCTTAGAGTGCGCAATATTGTTTTCAAACCCCTCATTTTCATTTTTCCCAGTGGGCAAAATCTTGTTCAAAGTCCGCAGTAAAGACGCTAGAACGGCGTTTTCAGCGTTGTTCTAGAGTCTTTACTGCGAACTTTAAATAATTTTTTGTCCACTGGGTTATCTCCTATCGGTCATAAGCTCCTGCTATTCAACAGAGAAAATATGCTAAATGCTATATTTCCTCTTTTAACGGTGCTCCCTAATAAATGCTTTTTTTGATGTTGTGTTAATAAATGTTAATACTGAGTCACAAAAACGCTTGACGGTTTGATATAATTTTAATTTTAATTTTTTCTGCACCAAGATTGTTTTGTTTTTACGTATAGCTTTGCTCTCTTACCAAGCTCTCTTTTCACTATCAATCTGCTTCATTTGTTTGCGCCCTCTAATAAACGCCGCATAAACCATGTTCAAAAGTGGCGTTTATTAGAACAGAGCCTAAATATTGGGGAATGGGGTTGTCCTTTACTGTAGTTAAAATAACAGCCGGTTATCACTGTGGAAGAGAGATTTTAACAATACTGTATTTATAGTCAATTGGGCTCCTCCACAATGATGACCTGCAGATATTTAACCCCTGCTTTTTTGTAATTTGTTTTTGTATTATCGAAAGCAATCTTCAGAAGAAAAGTTATATTTCAATTAAGGTTGACTACCCATTTTTTATGAAATACGGTGCCATTTGGAAGTAAGCAAAAACCTTCACTTTGAAATAACGTCCCCTCTAATTAACGCCACATCTCATCGTTCAAAAGAAAACATACGGATGAAATGATAATACCCAAATATAACAACCTTGTTCCCGGGGCTTCACATGGGAACGAGGTTGAAAAATATACCAAAATTGTTTTTGATATGTTTTATCTCGCGAAAATATAAAAAACCTAGTAGAGACCTATTCACAAATACCTGAAAACAAGGTTTTTAGTAGCTCAAAATAGTACGTGCTGTGATGCGATAACTTCGTTTTTGTACAGTACCATGCACAAAAAGGAAGCTATTGCATTGAAACAAGTTCTACTTCGAGCAGCCAACACCTCGTTTTCAGGTAATTGTGAATAGGTCTGTTAAAATATTCATCTTTCCTTGTCTTATTTTACTATACATTCATTTCGTAGACTTCCTAGTTGAGAAAATGCTAGCATTGCTATCTATATCGAAACAACAAGATTAAAACTAAGGTTGACATTTAAAAAAATAGATTAATTACTTCTATCACAAATATCCGAAGAATGTTTACTTTCAGATTCGTTGTGAGATGGTTTATCTTGAATTACAGTATACGCAGTTCGCAAAAACTTGTTCAAAGTCCGCAGTAAAGACGTTAGAACAACGTCGTTCGACCTTATTCTAGCGTCATTACTGCGGACTTTGAACAAGTTCTTACCTGTTGGGATAATAATATGATGATACTGTATAAAAATTGAAATAATGGTGATTCATCGTTACACGCTCTGGAAGATCATCGCAGTGGTTCAAATAACCTCTGCGGCGGAGTGAGTTTTGGGTATAGCTTCCGACTAAAAAGACCACATCTGTGCTCAAAAAACCCTTTTCCGCTGATTTCTTACTGTTATATCAACCACTGCAACGAACACGATCACGGAAAAACATGATGTAGGTGGAATACGTATTGACGTATGTACGGACTTATCCGGAACGGCAACCGATAAACTTACGGGGCGTTATCCGTTCCATAATGCGCAGAACAGTCTTGTTATTTTTGTACTGGTGGATAAAAAGCAGAATCGTTATGTGCTAAAATGCAGAATAACATACATAGTTCATAAAACATGGTCACTGGAGGGGTGCAGCTTTCGTTTTTAGAAATAATTTCAGATTTCCCACTATAAAGATATTCCAGCTGTTCTAAGCCCATAAAAGTCTGATATACCGTAAAACCCTAAAACTAAACCCCCGTCGTGTATTTTGTTATAATTAGTGTATGTTTCAACAAACAGTATAACTTCCCAGTCGGCAAAAAGCTGTTCAAACTCTGAACGTTGTTCTAACGTTATTTTGCTGACTTTAAACGGCTTTTTGCCGGCTGGGTTATGAGTTTGCAAATAAGAAATAAATAAGAAACTTTAGAGCTTAAAACCCTCAGCCTCAATCCAAATTTTTTTTTTCGTGCGCATCACATGTTAAGTTACGCATATTGCACTATCGCTTTTAAACATTTTAGGGAAGTTCCGTTTCAACTTTCGGTTTTGGAAGAAAATATTGCGAATCAAAGAAAAATAATAATGGACTACAGTTAACTCCTGATAACTAGAACCTCAACGGGACCAAGGAAATTAGTTCGACTTAAGGAATGTTCGAGTTAAGCGAAGCTCCCGTTAAGTCGAAGTTAAGCAAAAATTAGATAGAAGGTCGAGTTAAGGCGATTTTTATTTTTTTATTTTTTCATATAAAATAATATACTTAATACAAAATGTTACAAATTTAAAATTTAAAAATTTAAAATTAGAGATTCATTAAGTCTTTTAATTGCCTTTCCCCTTTTATAGTCATGAGTCAGTGAGTTAGTTAGTCGTGAGTTGGTGAGTCAGTGAGTTGAATAACTTGCTGTCACCGAAAAAAACACGGAAAAATACTGTCGCTCCTTCGCAGCGCTGTTTACTAAATTCCGATTTCCCAATTATTGTACTATTTTTGGAATTAGACTATAATCAGCTGTGGCAGCCTAGCAAGATATATAATATATAGAGGAGTTTATTTTACCACGGGGGAGAAATGTTTATAACGAATACCCATGTACTGTTATTTTTTGCTTATAACGAGCTTGGATGTAGCATGTAAACTTTTCTTTTAAAAAATAGATTAAAAAAAAACAGACAGACATACTTGACTGGCGATCATTCTGTGTGGAGTGCGGAGTTGTATGTTATCTTTGGAAATAAGGCTACATGGCCATGGTGGAATAACCTGAATATTATTAGTAAACTGGTAGGTAGCTAAGAGCGTGTTCTTCGACGTGCGATAATTTCATCCCTGAGTCGTATCAATGCTTTATTGGAAACCCTGAGTGTGAAGGATTATAGTGGGGTTTGCTGGGAACGAGGTCGATTTCTGAATAAATTATTACTTTTGTTGTATTATACAAGGACGCTTCCTTTTTAGATTCAGCAGGGAGTAGTAGAGTGTCCGGAAAAATCGTTCGGAATATTTTGCAACTCACTGACTCACCAGCTAATAGCTCTTAAACTCACTCACCGACTAGAACTTTACCTATACTCTATGCAAATTAGGAGAAAGTTATTTAAGGCACACATATGGCTCTATACTCAATTGGCAAAACCTTGTACAAACTCCGCAGTAAAACATCGTCGAACAACGTTGTTCTAGGGTCTTTACTGCAAGTTTTGTTCCACTAGAATTGTTTCGGTTATAAATTAAGTATCCAGAATGACTAAATTTGGTTGGAAATAAAGGTTTGTTTTCACTAGGCGAAATATCTACTAGGAAAGCCAAAAGAAGATAATCCTTTGGTGGAAAATGACAACACATGATAGTGAAGTCGATTTCAACCAATAGAGTGTATTGTTTTGGTGTTTGCAGCGAACTTTTCGCCTAATGGAAATTAGGCTTAATTCATTAACTGACGTTCATAGTAATTTGTCATTTAGATCATACAACACTCTCTCCTCCGCAGAGTCTCATAAGGAACAGTGAGAATACCGGACTGTTTTGTTTTTATTAATGTCTCCTCAGCCCTGAGAATGGTTGCACGTACCTTAAAATATACATTCGTTGATAAATGTATCTTTCTACATTTATGGAACAATTAAAAATATCTTTGTGTAGTTTTTAAACAAGCTCCTTGCCACTGGGCAAAAACTGGTTCAAATCCGCAGTAAAGACACTAGAACAACGAGTTCGACGTTGTTCTATCGTCTTTGCCGCACCGTTATCTTTGAACAGGTTTTTGTCCACTGGGCCACTTTAACTTATGACCTTTTATTATAATTGTTTGATAGCATGATAATTTTTTGTACAGAAGTCCGCAGAAGCCCTGGGAACGAGATTGCAGCAATCTGCAATTTGATAGAAGTAAATATATATTCTGGTAAAAATAATTTAATGGATAACCACGAAATGACGTCTAATCAACGTCAAAAAGACGTTATTTTTCATGAAGTCAAAAAGACGTTATTTTGCATGACGTTTAAAAGACGTTATTTTACATGGCGTTTAAAAGACGTTATTTTACATGACGTTTAAAAGACGTTATTTTACATGACGTTTAAAAGAAATTATTTTACATGACGTTTAAAAGACGTTATTTTGCATGACGTTTAAAAGACGTTATTTTACATGACGGTTAAAAGATATTATTTTATATGACGGTTAAAAGACGTTATTTTGCATGACGTTTAAAAGACGTTATTTTACATGACGTTTAAAAGA
Organism: Neoturris breviconis; assembly: GCA_032360805.1. Taxonomy (NCBI): domain Eukaryota; kingdom Metazoa; phylum Cnidaria; class Hydrozoa; order Anthoathecata; family Pandeidae; genus Neoturris; species Neoturris breviconis. The sequence continues at coordinate 7,480 of JAULBZ010004163.1, read as the reverse complement.
TATTATTTTACATGACGTTTAAAAGACGTTATTTTGCATGACGTTTAAAAGACGTTATTTTACATGACGTTTAAAAGATGTTATTTTACCTGACGTTAAAAAGACATTACATTACATGACGTCAAAAGCAATTATACGTCACGTATCCACTTCGCATTGAAACCTGTAAAAACTAAATTCCTTATTTTTTTATTTTTTTTGAAAGTAGATAAAATTGTATTTCCCAGACAAACCGTTCACTGGGTCAAAATAGGTTTACATAAGTAGCCTGTTTTTATAGCGAAAGGCTGCCGCTAAACAAGATTAGCTATCCTCAGCTATGTTATAATATTCTAATAAGGCAAATATTATAACATAGTTGAAGAAATTACGGAAATGCAGCTAGAATGCTGCTGACGAAGTTCAAAGATATTATTCATAAAAATAATCCATATATGGCTCTGCAGGTGCAAACAACGTCAGATCAACATCGCGACGTTTCGACGTTGATCCGACATTGTGTGCCCACTGGTAAACAACATGTTGAACCCTCTGTAAAGACAACATAAAATTGAAGTTCCGTTATCACTGTGGTTTACCACATAAGATACAAACGTATGTATCAAGTGATTGGTAAAGGTGGGTTTCCACTAGGCGAATTCGTTTGCACAAATTCTAAATGAAGCCATTCCGTTGGTTGAAAGCGACGTCATCTAACAGGTGACGTCGCTTTTAACCAATGTAATGGATTAATTAATATTAATCCATCACCTTCCTTCCTTCAAAAAGCGGAAAGAAACCCTGGAAACTAGGTCGCTGCTTAATGACTATTTTTCACAGATCTCAGCAAAGTTTTAGAAAGTGATAATAATAAAATAATAATAACCTCGTAACTTCGTAAACTATTCGGTTTGTAACCCCGTATATTCATAAATTATTAGTTAGTAACATTATAATTTCATCAGCTGTTCCTTCGTAACTCCGTAACATCATAAACTATTTGTTCTTAACTCTGCAACTTTGTAAACTATTCGCTCGTGAACTAATTATACTATTTGTTGATGTTAAAAAGGTTATTTACCAATCCAGAGAATCCTTTCTTTATGTGCTCTTTTCATTCGATAAAATTGCAGTTTAAATATCAATATCTGACGCGAAATTGTTCAAACTAAGCAGAGATGCAGTGCGGTGTGCTCTGAACGATCGACTTCTAACGCTTACGTCAACAGACAAGTCATTTTCATGTAACTAGGAAAGCATTTGATCTGGATATTCACAAATTTCGCATAGCTACTACAGGTATCAATTAATAAACGAACATATGTACTGTCATTATATTCACTGGCAAATCGACTTCTAATGTTGGTTTGTAATATGTTGAAAATGAGTTTCAGATGATTTTCAATACTTCTAGATCCAAAAGATCCAATACAATATTGATATTTTATAGAACATGATGAAGTTTTTCATGGACGAGACATCTCCTATGGATGAGAAAAGTAGATAAATAAGCAAATCCCGTGGACCTGTTCAATGTCGAGCGCCTTTGCTGAGGACTTTGAACAGGTTTTTTGCTTCATAAAATGGACATACCTAGCACGGATATCGTACTCAGTGTTTCATAAAAACATTTCCTTTGAAGACGCTTAGCGATTACCTTCGGAGGAGTATGAGGAGAGTAAATACTGTAATTCCTAGAATAAACGGCTTTTCTTAGCTGAATAAGGATGTTTTTAATATGCCTCCCTTTTGGGAAGTAACTTCGACAGTAGCTAGAGACGGCGAATACAATCTATTTTTCGTCGGCACATAATCTGAATTGAAGAAGGCAAAACAGTTCATTGATGACGTTTCTCTTCATATTCACAAAATTGTTAATAAGTGTATATTTATCCTACAATTTTCATTGATTATTATTTCAAAATCATATGGCGTAAGCCAATAAGTGACCAAGTAGTATGAATGTAAATTCGAAGTAATATTTTCAGATAATCACTATGACGTCGTCACATGGCTGTCATCATATCTCTAGAATTATACAATTTTCTTAAAATCACTATGACGTCATCATATGGATGTCATTATGCCTTCAAATTTCACAGGGTGTACAAGCTGTTAAGTGACTAAGTATAAACAATGCAATTTCCAGTACATCAATATGACGTCACTATGACTATGACTACAAAGGCAGCAGTAAAGACACTTAAAACAACACTAACGTTTGATAGGTAGATGATAGATCGATAGAAGGAAATTTAATAAGCGGATCATGTGCTAATCCAAAAAAAACGGTAAGCGTATACGGAGTAATCTAGAAGTATTGATATGATATCGGTAAGGTGACTGGCTACAACAAAACTTGATACTATGATTTGCTTCGAAAAAAGTCCATACCAATATCACCGGTTGATAATGAGATAACTCGTGACGAAGAAAAAAATTATCGAATACTTATGTGTAACGATTGTTGCTGTATTTAATTGTGGATTGAAAGTTTCTTAAAGTAAACATTTTTGTATATATAGCTATAAAGTAAATATTTGTATATGTTAAAAATGAACATTTGTGAACTTCGTAACATCGAGTAGGATAAGGAATGTGTGGAATTTTATTCCATTGGTAGAAATTTACGTCACTCGATCATGATGTCAGTTTCTACAAATGGAATGTCTTCTTTTGTCTTTCACATCGAATTTTTCAGCCTAGTGGAAATCAACCGTAAAATATTCTATTCTAGATTTACTGTGTCCGTCCTAGTGAGCAAAGACTTGTTCAAAGTCAACAGTAAAGACGCTAGAATAACGTCATTAGACGTTGTGCTAGCATCTTTACGTCGGACTTTGGGTAGATGCCATAGCACAATGGCAGCCAAAATCAGTCATAGGTTTCTCCATAAACGAACTATGTATTGCCATACGGCAATACGATGTGCGTATATTAAGATACAGCTGAATCTCGATTTTCGTGACTTCTAAGGGACTTCAAGGATTAATTCCAAATGTCCAAATGGTAATCTATAAGAGCTTCCGATGAATCAGAAAAATAATTTTAAAAATCGAAGATATCGTTGTTATAAATGAAGCCTTAATCAAATAGTTTATAAAAAGACCTCACGTTTCAATCAGATGGAAGCTGTAGATGGAAGCTGTAGCTTATGACAAATGTTAGGTGTATGAGGAATAACACGTTTATGCAATCATACATAATATTCCAAATTCTTCAGTATAGACCAATGCACAAGTACATGAAAACGAAGCATTGGCTTCTCAAAGTAGAACTTGCCCAAAATTAAGTTATTGCATTGCAAAAAGTTCTATTTTGAGTACCCAACGCCTCGTTTTCATGTACTGAAGCATATAATATATATATATATTGAAGATAGATATATCTGTCATGTTAACTTCTAAAATCAAACAGGAAAAGATGACGAAATAATATGTACGAAGAAGAATATAAAAGCAACAAAATAACTTATTTTTTTGTTTGGGATTTTTTTATATATATATATATATATATATAGCAATCGTGATATCTGTTGGTATTCGACAGTCGACTTCACATATCTATCACGAGATATCAAGTTCTACTATTGGAGTATCTTCTTTTGTCATTCGTCTGGAATTTCCCCTCTAAAGGTTGACTTCCTTTAGACACCAGATTTCCGTTTTATCAAACCATTGGTAGAAATTGAGTTCACAAAATATGTCGATTTCTACCCATAAAATGTCTTGACTTTCGTGCGGAACTGTTAATTGGAAATCAACCTTAATAGAAACCAATCATTGACATCTTAAAACTTTATGATAATAGAAACCGGGTCATGAAATATGACCATTAAACCAAACAGATCAAATTAATGCCATTTAGTAAGTAAATAACAATCTAACCACATCATGCACTTCTCCGTATGACAAAGAATAAATTAGTATGAAACGTATAATATTTTGCTTCACGTGACCACTCTCGGTTTGATTCCTTGTTATCGATATGTAATTTTCTTTTTAGTCCATCTGTTTATATTACTAGGCAGTCTGACTATCCAGTCTCAGGCAAGAAATACTAAAGTAATTCGATGTAACTGTTGTTTTTGCCGGTGTGTCTGAAAACCGTGACAGTTATTAACGTTCTTGATATAATATTGTGAAATCGCACGATAAAAACAGTACTGATGGAGAACACTAATAAATACACCGCGTGATGGAGCGTACTAATAAATAAACATTTTGAACAAAAAACAACAAGTTTCAATTTGAGGCGAAAGGAAAGTTAGTTAAATCTAATTTAAAAATGGCGGACCTTTCTGAAGATTACATACACGAATGGAGAAAGAAGTTGTTGTGTTTGTGTGCTGTTGGTGAAGATTGTTTACGTTTGTTGTTAAGATTTTATGTAAATCCTGATGCAAATGCTGATACTGATAAAGAATTGGCAGATGTGTTTAAAAATGCAGTTGCTAATAAATTCGATGTTATATGTAAATCAAAAATTAAATCATTGAACTTCCCGAGCAATGATAAAAAGATCTACGAAATCAATGCAGCAGGAAATAAAGTTGTGAAAGACATTACACAAATTGATGAATTTGATATTACTTTCATGGGTGACATATTAAAGAACATCAACACTTTAATGTCACCAACAGGAGTGCTGTTACCATGCAAGAATGGTCACATACGCTTTTGCTGCAATAATCATAGCCACAAATGTGCCAAATGTAACAAAGTAACTTGTGAAAATACTCCTAAACAATGTTGTACACAAAATGAGTGCGATCACATTTGTTCTAAGTGTGGTAGTCACCATTCAGTATGTAGAAGACAAAGCATGATATGCTGCGACGCCTGCAAGCTTTGCCTAAACTGTAGTTCTCTATTACACTGTGATAACTTTACATTGCAGCAGCTTATAGACATCCTTAAGAAAGAACTAAGAAATTGTTCAATGCATTTGACGAATAAAGAGTGTGAAAATCCAAACTTTGACTTTCCTGAAGTTAATGGCTGCAATACATGGAACGCAGTTTTGATGAAATTTGTTGATACCCTTAAAAATATCATTATATACTTACATTCAAAACTTTATATTACAAAAGAAGTAAAAGATGAATTATTCTTGAAAATTAAAAAGGTCCAAACTGGTGAAGCATTTTACAAATATTTTGAGAGTGCAGTAGAAAAGATGATTAAAAGCGAACGAAAATATGATACCTTGGAAGATACTGTTGCAGAACTGCAACATACAGTTGCAGGAAATACAAAAAGAATCCAGGATATTGAAGATGATCGCAAAAGAAAAGAACTTGAAAACACAGGTTGGTTATCTTTTGATTTATTTTACTTATGTAACCCTAATTGGTATGAAAGGCGCATTGCTCCACCCTCCCTCGATTTATTTTCTATAACTTTTTTTCTATTCAAATCTCCGAAAAATTTGGAATAAAAACATTTGCCTAATCCTAATTTATGGATCATTTGTCAAAACAACGTAACATTTTTATGCAAGATTTGGCGTTTTATGCAAAGAATAAAATCAAACGACTCATATGCCTTCTATAACAACTGCGAAACCTATTGTCGACCTATAAACGCAAACAGAATAATAAAATTATTTCCTGAAGATAGATATTATTAAGCTAACAGTTTTCGGAGGAAAACTCAAACATTTTCCTACACCGGGTGGCATCAGTGACGTCACAGGTATTTTGATAACGTCATAATTGATATGAAAATACGTGATACGTGTGAAAAATTTCGCCTTCTCATTGCAAGTGGTTCAGAAGTTGCTAGCGAAGGTGGGCGCATTCTTCCCCCACCCCCGCCACAACATTTCAAAAAACCTTGTGTGACCTTCTGATATTACATTGTAAATATTTTTTTTTAATAAACTTATTCACAAATACATGAAACCGAAGTATTGCCTGCTCAGAGTAGAAACTAGTTGCAATGCCACAAATTCTGTTTGTTCAGTAACTACACAAAAATAAAGTTATTACATTGCAACAAGTTTCTACTTTGAGCAGCCAACAGTGAATTGTGAATTAGCAATGTTTAAAGGAGTTATTTTGTCGAACATTTATGAAAGGAAATTAACATTTTTTGGTATTAACTTGCGAAAACAAATCATTCAACGCTTGCTAATCATTCAGTTCGAAAAATATTCATGTTACTTACTTGAATGCACACCGAACTGTGAAACAGTTAAAGTATAGGCAGATTACCTAGCATCTTGACATGCAACTTCTAACAAACAACAGAGCAATATGTCAGGATTTTTAAGTTCAAATGATGACGAAGAATTCCATATATCAAACACGATAAACTATTCTATCCTTTTTCAAGCGATTGAGTAATTAAATCACGCCTCCGTAGGAGAGTGATTTCTTGCAAGGCAAATTTGTTGCGGCGTAATGATATTTTTCATTTCCCAAAGGCTCATTATATTCTATGAACAATCAGGCACGCACTGAATTCGATATTCCGATTTTCCTTTTTTCCGATTATATAAAACTATTTAGTGATTTTAGTCTTTTTCAGCGTTTATTCCGATTTCAAATTCGAGAATATCGGGGATCTATTTTATTGTGTTTTTGTCATGTATGACATTTAAAGCGATGCAAGCTAGCTGGATGGTGCGAGTTTCCGTGTTTTTCTTTTGTTTTACTGTACCATTTCGGTTGTTTTTACATTTACTTTTTTAATGGTGTTAATTGTTTATTTAATTTCCCATCGGCTGCGGTTTTTAGCACACCAAACAAAGTTAAGATAGGCTATCGCTATCACTTTGCCGCATCGGCGTTGGCAGTCCGCTTCTCTTAATAGACCATGTTTCCGAAATTTTGTTATGGCATTCTACAATATCGGTGGGCAAAACCAAGTATCGGCGAAAATGGGATTTTTTTAAAAGTGAAGACATAAATTTTTGTTGAAATTTAAGTTCCTTTTTGACTGCATTCAATAAAAGGTTATTTTAATGATAGAAACTTTTGTGGAAAGAAACCTTTGCGGTTTTTGCAGATTTTGGGCCATTCCGTAAAAGTTTATTCCCGCCAAATTTTCTTAGCTGGTCTAACCTCGAAAGTTTATGTCCGCGAAATGTTTTTAAATTTTCCTACCGCAAAATATGTACCTGTTTCTAACTGCAGTATCTATGATAGTGAGAAATCAACTGATTGATGTTTGTTTGTGTTTTTATGTTTTATATCTGTCAGTAGATGATGATTAATATCTACCTGCGCATTTTCATTTCATAAAATGGCGTGCTTTGTCAAGTTGAATCGACTTCTTCCTTCTACCGAGGTTTATATAGACTATTGAGTATCCTTTCAAAACATGGTACCATAAATTATAAAACCATAAATCATAAAACTATAAATCATAAAACCATATAACCATAATCCATAATCTTTAACCACAAACTGTAAACGTATCCATAATCCATAATCCATAATCCATAATCCATAATCCATAATCCATAATCCATAATCCATAATCCATAATCCATA